>JANHGB010023545.1:20977-45426 GCA_026283785.1 Coracopsis vasa
TGGGCTCCGTGCTCCCGTCTCCTTCCTCCTGTCTCCGCTCCCGGTGCCCTTGACGGTCTCGGCGGCGGGCTGGGGGCTGCCCGGCGGGCAGCGGCGGAGGCGCCTCCAAGGTGACCCCCGCGACGGGCAGCGCTACCGCCGGCCGTCACCTCAGCCCGGGGACGGGGCCTTGGCGCGGACCCTGAGAAGCGGGCCCTGGGGGGACGGGGCGGGCAGGCGCCCGGCTCTTGGCCCGCTGCAGGCGGAGGGGCTGCCCGGCTCCTGGCGGAGCCGCCCCTCGGGAGTCTTTGCGTTTGTTTGTAAACGCGAACCGGTTGCGGTGGAGCTGTCACCCGTTCTCAGTGGCGGCTCATGCAGAGTTAGTGCCTTGAGCTGGGCTGCCGGCTGCTTATCGTGCTGGCAGTCACCGGTTTTAACGTGAGGTGACATACCTATGTGTGAAGTATAAAAAGAGAACCATGTCTTTCAGTTTATGAAAGTAACTTCTTATTCTCATATATAGGCGCATACATGCTTTTTGGCAGCTGGTCTAGAAGTTTTTGCTCTGCTTGTTGCCACCTGTCAGCAAACATTTAAACTGAGAAAAACTTTATGCTGTTTTCTCTCTTACCAAAGCACCATGCTTCGACTGCTTGCTGTCCAGAGGACCTTAGCTGGGGTCACCCAGTCCTCCAAAGTATGTGGTAAGTGTCTCTAGTTTATGTGTGTGTGTATGGTGATAAAATTAGTGTGTGTAATTGACTTATTGAGGGGCATATATGCATACTTCACTTGCAACTCTGGAGTTCTGCGTTGTGCTATTCCTGGAACTGGAATTCTATCAGTACTGTGTAAGATAAGGAGCATGGGGTCTGATGGTTTGCATCTAGCAGTAACTGAAGGTTTTTGTTTTCTTTTTCCATTTCTCTCAGGGCGTACAACTGCAACAGCAGCCAGCAACCAAATAGAGGTGTTTGTGGATGGGCATCCTGTGTTGGTGAACCCTGGAACCACAGTACTTCAGGTATGGGGAGTTGCATGTTGAATTGTTCTTGGACTCCCCATCTCACTTCTTGGCAGCATGTTTTATTCTACATAGGAAAAAAAGCAAAAACCCAAGCAAAACCCCTTTACATTGTTCTTCACGTTGTTCAGTGGTGTTTTCACTGACTGTGATGTAATTTCATGTGGCAGAAATCCTTTGGGCAGTTCAGCCGTGATTGTCTGAAAGATGATGCATGTAGCACAAATCGCAGCTGCAAAGATCTATGCAATGCAGTAACAGACTTTGATAAATCCTGGTTGAAATTCTAGCTCTGAACCGTGTGTGGCCTGATAGTCTTTCAGAACCTGTTAATTTTGTATCTTGTTAACTTGATGTCTCAGGTAATTGAAGGCTTGTCTCCTTTTGGTTATTGGTTCTTATGATTCAGAATGCTGATCCTTTGCTTCTTTTGTTCTTGGTGTGGGAAGAAATGAAACCTGAATCTCCCAGCCCATACTCAGCGTTGCTGCTTTTCAGGCCAAATTTTCAAGTCGGTATTTTTCCAGTCCAACTTCTCTTTAAGAAGCCATTAAATGGGGACATAGTATACTGAGTTAGGACGTTAAAGTACACAATGTACAAAATACGTCATGTTTTGGATACAAGTTACTAATTTGTTAAGGCATTAGAATGCCCCCAGCAGGAATCTAGTGTGAAATTTTCTTAAATGATGATATTTTTTTAGTTTTGCTTACATGTGTTTTGTTTGTGTTTTTTGGGGTTTTTTTTAGGGGGTTGGTTGTTGGCTTGTTCAGTCTTGTTAGTTCTTTTTTATTGAATTCAGTGGTATTTCTTCTGGCAGGCATAGCTAGTGCTATAGCATAGACCCCACCAGCTGTGGGGATTTTACACAGGAAAGGACATATTTATCTGCTCTATGGAAGTCTGTTGTCTCTGTCCTCCTCTCTCTTTTTCATTCATGTGACGGAAGAATGTTTCTTTGAGTTTGGCATTCTACTGAAGTTGATGAGTGACTGTGCTCGAGTACCTCTATAGAGAGTGTCCATGTTGCTGAATTATCAGAACTCATTCTTGTTTCCTTTATATTTTTCAGATTTTCATTTTATGCACTTTTCTTTAAATAGTGTGTTTTTTAAAAAATTACTTGTATTGCTAGTGTGCTGTCTATTAGAGAGAATTCTCTCTATTCTCTAAAGAGAGGTCAGTTCTCATTTCTCCAATCAGTTACACATTTTGGAAAAAAATGTATTTGTAATTGATAACCTGTCATGTTTCTGCTTGGTCATAATCTTTTCTTTATGGTCGCTTAGTAAAGTGAAAGGTCAAAGGCACTATATTCCTGAGCACTAACATAGTTATTCTTTGAATAACTGCATAATGGTTTATGAGGTGGAACTGAAAGGTCTAACAAATTTAGTTTTCCTTCGGTTTTTATTCATTATAGGCCTGTGAAAAGGCTGGAATTCAGATCCCCCGTTTTTGTTACCATGATCGTCTCTCTGTTGCTGGAAACTGTAGGATGTGTCTTGTGGAAATTGAGAAAGCTCCAAAGGTATTGTGTGTGTTTCATTGGAACTGCAATTTTCTGCTGTGCTTAGGGCCTAGTTAAGTCCTGTAAATAATTGTTTGTACTCTCATTAGCACACAAATTGTTGACATTCAACTGCTTGAAGCAGCTCTTTTCCTTCTCCCCATCGGGCTGCAGTGATTACCTATTGGTCAAAGTCAGTTCTTGAGTTTTTCTGGATTAGCTTGCTCCTGAACATGAGTATTTCATGGCTGTGTGCTTTCAGGCAGATGTATTTTTATGTTCTGTAAGTCAGGCTTCAACTGCACATTTTCAGCTGATGCTACACAAATAGTAAACTTCAGATACCGTATGAATTCAGCTGTGGAATTAGTGTCCTCAAGTTTTTTCTAGCCAAGTAGAGATTGCAGTTACTTATTAATTTATATTTTAATGCATTGATGTCTGTTGTAAAATAATAGACTTCTGGATTGAATGCTTTCTTCAGCAGTATTAAGAAATCTATGCAGATAGTTGAGACGTTCTTTTGTATTTCAGTCTTGGATTACACATCTATACTTACAAGTAAAACTCGTTAGCTCACCTTAACTTGAATTCCATAGTTTGACCTTTGTGTCTCTGGAAATGTTGGGTTACCACTACAGATGGAAGGCAGGATGATCTGTGTCAAGATGTGACCAAAAAGTAGAAGGAATTTGATTTCTGAACAGATTTGTTAAACCTGCGGTAATCTTGTGAAGAATTTTATTCCAAGACTTTTTTATATAGGTTTTGTCCAAATAAATGTCTTATAAATGATGCATACTCTGAACTTCAGTTCTAGAGGTTTTCCACATCTCTGCTGAATCACTTTGATATGATGTATATCTGTTAAAACTGACTTTCTTCTTTCTGTAACTACTTGAATTGGAACCCAAAAGTGTAAAATTTTCAACTTTAAAAATATTTAAGTCATAACTAAGTTAAACTTTTTATATAGCAAATTACTAATAAATGTGGGTTCTAGTGACTTGAGTGGTTGGATTTTCTTCTTTTTTTCTTTGCATATATCTTTTTATTTCTGTAACATGTTAATTAATAACAGATGCCTGTGTCAGAATTTTGAGGGAGGGAGAGGTTGAGGTTTGTGCCCATGTTGAGAAGAAGTATTTTGTGTTCATGGCTGCTTTTTGTGTTGATTGCAGCCAGTTGCTGCTTGTGCCATGCCAGTTATGAAGGGCTGGAACATACTGACAAACTCTGAGAAGTCAAGGAAAGCAAGGTACCTTTCTTCTAGCCTCCTATAGCTGACAAGCATACTATCTGCTAAATGAGGTAAACTTGACACTAACTTCAGTTCCTGAACCCAACAGAGAGGGCGTAATGGAGTTCCTGCTGGCAAATCACCCATTGGACTGTCCTATCTGTGATCAGGGTGGAGAATGTGATCTACAGGTACAACATACAATTAAATTTTGTAGACTTATGTATTAATACTCTTGTCTTAGGTGCAATTGCGCTTTCCAGCAGCCTGGATATGTCTGTTCTCTGTTTACTGTTCTAGGATCAATCAATGATGTTTGGCAGTGACAGGAGTAGATTTAGAGAGGGAAAACGTGCTGTGGAGGACAAGAACATTGGCCCATTAGTCAAAACAATCATGACTCGGTGTATACAGTGCACTCGATGTATCAGGTAATGTTCTTTATTTTTCAGTGGAGAGAGTACTGAGCAGGCTGATTTGTATCTGTTACTTGTGAAAGAAACACCATGAGGGGCAGTCAGTTTATTCAAAACTATTTTTCTCACTGTACGTAAGGATTTGCTTTCTCGTAGGATCTGATACCTGATGTCCTAGAGCCACCAGACAGCTGCATACAGGAAATAGAGGTGGCCAAAACATGAAAGTGAAATCAGAATACTACAGGGCAGAACTGTTTCCATGGTGTTAGTGCCAGAATAGATTTTAAAATGTTCAGTGACTTCTTCAGCCACAGCTGCAAGATTTAGTTTTTCTTAGCAGCCTCTGGTAGCTGTGTTTATGCTGTTCTGGAGTCCTGAGGTTCAGTACTGGCTAACTTGACCAGAGGGAAAAGAATACAATGTACCCTTTTAGTTCTAGAAAGACCTTGTTAGTTAGCGCTAATCTTGGACTCGGACTGTGAAATGCAATGAGCACTGAACTGATCTGGCTTTTTATTTAACCCCACCAAGTTTGTGTAGCCCCATCAAATGAAATTCTTCAGATGTGTAGTCCTGCATGTGATGGCCCTGACTAATGCATCTAAACAACTGTTTTCTTCTTTCAGCTATATGAACTAAGGCTAATATTTTTATCTTAAGAAAATTAGATGAGGGTTGAAAAATGTGCTATGTTGCTGTTTGTATATTCCAGTTTTGTTTTTCATTCTTTTTGCACCTACCAGGTTTGCTAGTGAGATTGCAGGGGTAGATGACTTGGGAACAACCGGGAGAGGAAACGATATGCAAGTTGGTACATATGTTGAAAAAATGTTCATGTCAGAGTTATCAGGGAATATTATTGACATCTGCCCAGTTGGTGCTCTTACTTCCAAGCCATATGCCTTTACTGCACGCCCATGGGAGACAAGGTATGTATCTTAAATCATACTGAAGATGCAGTGTTCTCTGTTTCTGTTGTACACTTTATCTTAGAATATATCCATCTGTGATACCAAGGGTTATCTCTAATTTTTGTTGTAGACCTCTCCATAGACTGAATGTAACACAGTCTGTTATTTACTCACATCTTATTCGAGAAAAAGGATGTTATAGTTTGTAGACTACTATTCCCTTACTTTTTTTACCCTAAAATGTTTTGGCCTTGTAGGTTGTGGTGATTTCTCAGTAAAAAGCGTATAAAGGAAAAATCAAATTCATTACCTCAGTAATTGTTGAGGATATTATTTAAAATATTATGGGAAACTAAGCTCCTATATATATATATCTAAAGCTAAAACTACAGCACTTTTGTTTCCACCATTGTAAGAACATGGTGGTCATCTTGGTGGGTTTGTGGAGTGTGAAACAATTGGTCCGCCAGGCCCCCCATATTTATATTGCAGCCATCGTCCTCCGTACCAGAGAGGCCTTAACCACTTGGTTGCAGCATATGCTTCACATTCATGGATAACCTGGGCAATAGTGCCTGTGGTTAAGTGCACCCCTTGATCATGAGTCCATCTATATGTTGAATCTCTTCCTTGATGGCCATAAGCATCTTGGGCCCATTGGACTACAAATAATTTACCCTTACATGGAAGTGACTGCTGTCATAGGCACTTGCTCATGCTATCCCACATACTTTGCCACTCATAACTGTCCAGCCTCGGGGCAGATCTCAGGGTGGTATTTTTAAATATAACCAAGACCTGAAACATTCAGGAAACAGCAGTAGGAACGTGCTGGTTTGAACATCCTAAGAATAGTGAAAATTCTCAAGACCTATTGTAGTTAGCCTGGAGGAAAAGTGGAAGAAGGTATCTCCCCCATAGATGGGCTCTCTGAGGAGAAAAGGTGAAAGTTGTAATTATTAATAGTTTCCAATAGATGGCTCCCAAAGTATAGAGGTGATGACAGTGCTGCATACAAATACCAGATTAGCCTCACAACCAGCAATTTTACTGTATCATAAGCCAGGGAAGACACATAGCAAATAAGGTGTGACATAATGCAAGTCTGAGAACATTCATAGCAGCTCTGAGAGCAAATAAACCAACATTGTGACTAGTGACTATTAAATATAATGAATGCTTTTAACAAATTTGATTTAACATGATCTGGTCATATCTGTTAACTCTTTGTGCTCCATGATGGGTATCAAAAAAGACTGTTGTGGTTTAAGCCAGCAGGCAGCTAAAGAGCACACAGCTGCT
This sequence comes from Coracopsis vasa, assembly GCA_026283785.1. NCBI lineage: Eukaryota > Metazoa > Chordata > Aves > Psittaciformes > Psittacidae > Coracopsis > Coracopsis vasa. Next base: position 27,366 of record JANHGB010023545.1, read on the forward strand.
TGCTCACTACCTCTGCCTCCCTAGTGGGACTGGGGAGAGAATTGCGGGGAAAAAAGCAAAATTTGTGGGTTGAGATAAAGAGACAGAATAGGACAGAAAAGGAGGGGAAAATAATAATGATAAAAGAATTAGAATATACAAACCAAGTGATGCACAGTGCAGTTGCTCACCACCCACTGACTGATGCCCAGCAAGTTCCTGAGCAGTGGCCCACAGCCAGCTTCCCCCCCAGTTTATATATTCTGCATGGTGTCATATCTTATGGAATATCCCTTTGGCCAATTGGGATCAGCTGTCCTGGCTGTGTTTCGTCCCACCTCTTGTGCCCCTAACCTACTCACTGGTGGGGTGGTGTGAGAAGCTGGAAATTCTTTGACTTAGTGTAAACACTATTTAGCAACAACTGAAATGGCAGTGTGTTATCAACATTATTCTCATTCTGAATTAACACAGTGCTGTACCAGCTGCTAGGTAGAAAACAAATTCTATCCCAGACGAAACCAGGACGCTATTGCTGCTTATATGTAGAAAACTGCAAATGGTTTTATTTGTTCTTCTAAACAGGAAGGTTGAGTCAATTGATGTTCTTGATGCACTTGGAAGCAACATCATAGTGAGCACGAGAACTGGAGAAGTGATGAGGATTTTGCCAAGGCTGCATGAAGATATCAATGAGGAATGGATATCTGACAAAACAAGGTGTGTGGGAGGTGTCTGTACCCACGTGCACATTTATACACATATTAAAGGCACACTTGGCACAGCTAGAAATACGGACAATAACACTGACTTTTGGATTTCACTGTTAATATTGTAAAGCTCTAGTGAAGATTCATGGGTAAAGCGTGCTTTTAATGCTATAATTGAATCTACCAAGTCTTTTAATGTTTTTATTTTTGTAGCATTTTGTTTTTTTTACAGTAACTTTTTAATTTGTGTCACAGATTTTTTACTTGGTTTTGAGAAGGAAAAGTTAAACTTTCAGGCGAAATATTTCTTGTGTTTCTCTTTCCTCATCATTGCAAGCTGTTAAAAAACTCAGTCGTATTAAATAGTTAGTATGCACAATTATCTTTGCTCTTTAATAATGTTAGTGGTGTTCACTTAGGTTTGCTTATGATGGTCTGAAGCGTCAGAGACTTACCCAGCCAATGATCAAAAATGAGAAAGGACTCTTTGTTTATGCCTCATGGGAGGATGTATTAACTCGTGTTGCTGGTGTGGTAAGAACAATTTTCAATATATGTAGTGTAAAATTAATATCTAAAGCTGAGCATGTAACAGTGATTAACATGAAAAGTTATATAGAAAAGGGCCTTATTCTTTAAAGTTAGAGGAGAGCATTTGTATTTCCACTTAATTTTTTCTTTTGAATATTATTTCCTGTTTCATGGATTGGACCATCTGAAAAACTTTGTCTTATCATGATTTTATTTGGGGCACTGGGAGAGAAAATACTTTTACTTAAATAGGAAACTAAACTGTTCCCTCAGAATGTTAGGAGGAAGCAACTTAGTCCTCAATTTCTCTGATCTATCTGAAGACTTCTTTAAATTTATTTAAACCATGCTATCACCACTTTTGCTATCAAAGCCATTAATTCTATATTACTTATATCTGAATTGTGCTTGCCTCAGTGCTTTCTCTGTGTGGTGATTGATACTGCTGTTCAAATGAAGTGCTGCATGACTGCTCTGGGTTTTGATTAAAAATTTTATGTGGGACAAGGTAGAATTGAGTAACTGTAATTGAACTTTCCTCAAGGATGTTTTTGCCCATGGTACAGTAGCAGGGTTTGTTACAAAAGCTATTGCTTCTCAGATAATACCTTTGAGTTGAGTTTACTGAGCTTGTGTTATGGAAGTTTGTATTCTGTCTGCAGTTTATAGTCATTAAAATAAAAGCACTCAAAGATCTTCCTTATCGCACCACACCAAATGAGAATTGGCCACATCTGAGTAATAACTCAAGTGGGAGAGACCTGCATAGAATACAGAGAGCCATTCTGTGCTTACTGTGAGCTCTGAAGGAGCTGGAGTTGCTGTCCTGGAGAAGTCAGACCCTGCTGATCAGTTTGTGCTGCTCCAGGCCAGTGGTTGCACTGCTGGCTTTCACACATCCTAATGTAACAAACGTTGGGCCAAATGGGAATTTATTTCAATGGTTTCTCTTGCTTATGTTTAAATTTTCTCTATCTCCAGCTTAAGGCTGTAAAAGGTAATGAAGTAGCAGCAATTGTAGGAGGACTGGTGGATGCCGAAGCACTAATAGCTCTGAAAGACTTACTCAATAGAGTAAATTGTGATACACTCTGCACTGAAGAGGTCTTCCCTACTGCTGGAGCTGGGTAAGAGTCCAGGCAAAGTTTGGTTGTAATTAGTATGTTAATAAACTTTCCAGTCTGCAAATGATCTCATGGTAAGAAAGATTCTGAAATGACTAAGAGTAGTAATTGCTGATGGATTAGCAGGGTTTGTTTAAATTTACAGTATTCATTTATAGAGAGTATTTATGGATTGTTAGTTGATACACGGTCTCTATTACAGCAAGGGTTGCACACTACTGTGTGTTGAGGTTGCTGCAGTTTTAACAGTAGGCTACTGAAAGCCGGTTACACTCTTTTGTAAGTTGGGTAATTTATTTCTATTTGTGTTATGAAACCTGTACTACAATTAGGATCTTGAAAACTGTGTAATAGCAGATGAAGTTTGTGAAGGCTGTCAGTGACTGTAAATGTAGGAAATGCGCACTTTGTAATTCCTTTAATGTTTTGCTGTTTTGATACTCATGAAAGAGAGAGGTTTGCTCTTTTTATTTGGGTTAGTAATTTGGATTGAGAAATCTCTTCTTTCCCTTTCTCTTCCAAAATGAAGAATTATTTTGTGCATCTAGAATTTTTATTGCGTATTAATTCCTTCACTTTCCTGAATTCTTATCCTTTTTCTTTCTTACATCTTGTTATAGCACAGATTTACGCTCCAACTACCTGCTAAATACTAAGATTGCCGGAGTGGAGGAGGCAGATATCCTGCTTCTGGTTGGCACCAATCCACGCTTTGAGGCACCACTTTTTAATGCTAGAATTCGAAAGAGGTTTGTATTCCTTGGCGGTGAGTAAGCATGCAAATCTATCTGGATTTGATGCAATGCTCAGATGGAGCCGCAGGCAGTAAATTGAGAGCATTCATCCAGATGGACTCACTGGATTTAGTTCACCTTTTAGTAATGAATGGTGATATATGTGTAAAAAAGGGGGTCTCTTCTCCTTGTAGTTTATAGCTATGTTTTGTAAGCTCTTACTTTGACATTTATGTAAGTTCATATACTCAGACATTTATTCCTTTGTTACATTACACAGACACTTCAGATTTTCTTAGAGAAGTTTGTTAAAGCATATTCCTTAAAGAACAATTTTTCAGCATCAGTTTGCTGCTTTTTGTATTGTTGTAACAAATCAGACTTGCTGATTTTAGAAGCAATTACTCAAATTTAATGTTTTCTTTGACAAGTAATGTGGCTTTCCCAGCTAATTCAACTTTAACAAGATATGTCAGCAGGAGACAATGAGGTTTATAAAAGCCCTGTCCTTCTTAATGCTGGCATCTTCCAAAATACATAATTTTTAACAATAGTGGCCTTAAAAGTTTGAGAGGAAAAAAATTCAAGTAAATTTATGAACAGTTCATACTTTTTGGGTTTTTTTGTAAGTCTGTGCTATGAGAAGCTGCAAAAAAGGAGAAATTTCTTACCAGCTGAATTTCTCTGTTCATGTAAGAAATAATTGGATTCCTAAAACTGAGAGCACTGTCAAATTTGGAATCCTTCCTCATACAAATGGCTTTAACCTCAATTCTGAATTAGCTAACAGTTAAGTCGATCTGAATACACTTAATAGTAGCTATAGGTGTGGGGTTTAGTTGGATTTTGCCAAACACCGGACAAGATAGTTTAAGGTTGCAGCACCTCATTTTGTGCAACTTTTTCTTCCACTGAACTGGCAAAAGTTTGAGGATAGGAGGGAATTGAGTTATGAACTTACCATATAAATTGTATTGCTGCACTGGCTCCAGAATGTACATAGAGAAATAGGCCTTCTAAAAAAACTTTAAGTTTTCTTAAATGTCAGAATAATGCTGAACTGCATGTTACCAAACCAGTGAATGCCATGTAAATTCCTTTGAAAGAACTGGCATCCTATTTCAAGTTATTGCTAAAATCATGATTAGTGGGTTTGGTTGAGTAAAACTCTGTGTTTGGTTTTTATAAAATGTTTATAAAATGTTTGCTGTGTTTTCAGCTGGCTTCACAATGACTTGCAAGTGGCCCTTGTTGGCTCGCCTGTGAATCTGACCTACACATATCATCATCTAGGAGAATCCCCCGAGATACTCCAGGAGATTGCTTCTGGAAAACATCCATTCTGCAAGGTACACAAAACTTAAGGGTGTGACTGGTAAGTTTCAGATTTATTGGATAATAATTTGGATTCCCCGCAGAGATAAATTTGAAGAGAAGTATCATGTTGTATATGGGGCTATTTGCTTTTAATCACATGCAGAGATGAGGTAATGATTAGTGTGCACCAAGTATGTCTGAACTATTTAATATATTCAGGTGTGTAAAACTTTGCAGTGCAGGAAACTTCTGGAATATTTCTTGATGTACACCAGGCTGTTTCAGCTGCTGCTGTTTCTACTTAAACGTCTGGTTATCAAGAGTATAGTTCTGTACTGACATGGTAGCATCCTTCTTATAGCACTTTCTCTTGGCTTTATGTCTAAATGAAATAATGACCATTTCAGAACCATAGTTTTGCATGGAAGACTTATCTAGAAATGATGGGATTTATTACTTTATCTGCACCGAGAATTGTCTTCAGAGCCATGGAATGAACTTCTTGATTCTTTACTTGCACAGGTCCTTAGTGAGGCGAAAAAGCCAATGGTGGTGGTAGGCAGCGCAGCACTGCAGCGCGGTGACGGAGCAGCTATACATGCTGCAGTTTCCACCATTGCACAGAAAGCCAGGACGAAGAGCGATGTTGATCCTGATTGGAAAGTCATGAACATTCTCCACAGGTTTGCTTTAAAACTTTTTGGGGAGCAACTTTTGTTCACGATGGGCCTTAACAAGTTACCACAATCTATGCAGCGCACATTTCTTGGTTTACACACAAGCATCTTATCAGGTTAGAACCTGTAGGGAATATAAAACCCAGAAGTACAAACTTGCAGAAACTCCTTAATAAAAATGTGTTCCTTGATCTGTCAAGATTTTCAGGCTCTCCATGAAATTTTATTAATCTATTCTAGTTAAATGTATAATTTAAAGTTTAAATTCAAAGGTATAGAATACAAGAGAGCTTAATAACATAGCACAGTGCTCAGTAGAATGCAGAGAAGACGAGGGTTACTTGCTAAATGATTGCTTTTTATCTCGAGGAAGAAAAACAAAATGGCAAGAGTATTTAAATAATATGGTTTCTCATAATATTCCTTTTACTGTGCAATTTCTTAACTGAATAGTTAATAGAAAAGCTTCAAAGCTTTTAATTTTAGGGCTTGTGATCTTAGTTACTCAAGTTTATTGGGATATTGTTCCTTTTAATAGGCAAGCTCCTCTTGGGACAGTCCTTCCCCACTCTTTCTAAAACTCTCTCTGTCAAACTGACAATCTGTAAAGGAAAAATTATTTCAGCAATTATAGTGATGCTCAGATTCAGAGACTCAACCAAGTCCTTCTGCCAAAATCAGCTTCATTGACATGAAACTAGTATAGCAAGAGGAGGGCTTGGTCCTGCTTGAAACTTGAATATAAGATCCTGCTGTTGAAACTGAAACAGTTAATACCAAAATACTCATGAGTTAAAGCCTCATGATACCTTTTTTACATGGGGTTTTTCAGTCTTTCATATTACCAACTTCCATGTTTGATGTACCATCCTCTCTACCTCAAATACAAAAAGCACCTTAACTTACTGGAACCTGTATGTCTGACTAGTCACACAAACATGAGTAGCATTGAAAGGTATGTGCTCTACAGAGAGAATCTCTTATTTTCTTTTAAATACAATTGGAAGTCTGGCACCTGATTATGTAGGATTATGCAAAACTTTCTTTGGAAAAGAAAGAGATTGCCAGAAAAGTGAGAATTATTATTTCATTATTTTAAAAGTATTTTTATGTGTGAATAAATTAATAGTGATAAAAGAGTGGTCTTAAGTGCTTCAGAGTAGCTGATGGTCTGGTAGCTGGTCTTTCATCTTCCATGTGAGTGCCCTAAATGAAAGGCCTGTTGAGTTCAATTCATAACTGAAATGTGAACCTTGATGTTCCAGATGACAAGTGAGCTGCCTGCCACTAGGCCCTGACCTGGAATGTCTGCCTTTATTTTGCTATCCTATCTTAAATAGGTGAGATTCACTGTGAAAACTTCAAATGGCATTACTTTGTCAAAATGCAAAACCAACATGGTATTCTGTTAAATACTCTGTCAGGAATTGTCAGCTGCCTTTATGCTTCTTTTTTGTCCTGCTCATGTTAGAGATCTCTTACATCCCTTTCAGATATTTAGTTTAAAAAAGAAGTTAGTTCTGTTCTGATGGTTGAGGAAGAATTATGAAATAACTTAAAAGTCATAATGTGTTTGTTCCTACAGGGTTGCAAGCCAGGTAGCTGCTCTGGATCTGGGTTTCAAACCAGGAGTGGAAGCAATTAGGAAAAATCCTCCCAAAGTACTGTATCTCTTGGGAGCAGATTCAGGTTGTATAACACGTCAGGATTTGCCAAAGGATTGTTTTATCATCTATCAAGGTAATTAGTAGATGTAAATCAAGAAATGTTGCTATCTAATAGTTGGAGAGAAAGCTGAAACAGTGGCATGTTCTTACAAACACATCTGACTCTTTTATAAATTCTAGCCTTTATTTTCTGCCAAGAAGTGGAACTTGCAACACGTAACTTGATACACTGATTGCAACACATAACTTGAGATACTGATTCCTTATTTCTTGGGTAAAAACGAGAAACTGTTGATGAGTAGTAAGGGAATATAAGCCAGTCACGTCTTTGGGAGCATGGCTTCAAACCTGGCATCAAACCAGCACTGGTTCCCAGCTGTTCTATCATACCAAAACATGGTCTGTTCTTAATTCACTAAGTATCCGTGTTCCAGGAACCCCCAAAGCTGAGTGACTGTAGAGACTGAACTAGCACTTCCTACTGCTTTTAGTCTATTTGTTCTCTCCAGAGCACTAGGCAAGTAAGATCTCAGAGCAGTCAGCCTAATAACCTTTATATTACTGGTTAAGCAAGCCTCAGAAACTCATTTTTACCAAGAACACAGAAATTCTGTATTACGTAACTAAAGCATTTCTTTTTATTCTGACTTACTTACGTCTTCCATGGCTGTGTATTGTTTCCTCTTTCCATGTATTTAGGACATCACGGGGATGTGGGAGCTCCCATGGCTGATGTTATTCTCCCAGGAGCAGCATATACAGAGACGGCAGCCACATATGTGAATACTGAGGGTAGGGCCCAGCAGACAAGAGTTGCAGTTACACCTCCCGGGATGGCAAGGGAAGACTGGAAAATTATTAGAGCTGTCTCTGAGGTACTGTCCCTGTTATAAATTGCTTCTCATAGAAGTATACTGAGAGGTTAAGTTCCTTTTGTGTTTCCAAAAAAGAGGTACATTCTCAGGGCAATACATGACGGTAGTCTTATGAAGTAATGTTCTGTACTGAGTCCTTTGTTAATTCTGTGAGTTAAATGATACTGTTTCCCTTTTGAAGATAGCACTAATATTGTAGTTGCTGTATGCTATTTGAGTGCATAATGGGTGAAGTTTTGTCTGCAAATTTTAACTGTAGGCATCACAAGTCTAACAAAATACTGTGACTTTGCTTCAGTTTGTACATTATAATTGCCTGTATTCTCAGGAGTATAGATTTTTCCTTATTTTACTTTAGGTATGTTAATGGCTTGGTAATCTAAACCACTGTGAATTAAATCCCTAGACTTGATGGCATTTCTTTCTGTGATGCTCTTAGTTGGCTGGTTTGACCTTGCCTTATGAGAACCTTGATCAAATACGGAAACGTTTAGAAGAAGTATCTCCTAATCTGGTTCGATATGATGATGTGGAAGAGGCTAACTACTTCAACCAGGCAAATGAACTGTCAAAGGTAATTGAAACTGAAGCATCTGGGTGTGATTTAGTGCTGTTACATAGCTTGATGCTTTTTGAAGAAATGGGCCTTCTTCATATGTAGTAAGTACCACATGCATTCTTTGACCTGCGCTGAATGCAGAATTCACTAAGCAAATGTGGATTTCTATCATAAAGTTGACTTTTTTTTTCCTTTCCTGCCACAGTTAGTGAAGCAACAGCTTCTTGCTGATCCCCTTGTTCCACCTCAGCTCACAATAAAAGACTTTTATATGACAGGTATGTATAGTGTGGCCTTTCCATTCTGAAATCAATACATTTTACTTAGCTTTACAGTAAGGTTCTTAGGAGGCATTTAAAGCTTTCCTCTAAGATATGGAGGATTTGGGTCTTCTGAAGAAACAAAATTTTTCTAGTAAAATCATCTGGAATGGCCGTAAAGTACAGGCTGTCGGACTGTATTTTCAACTAAGTGCTTTTCCTTTATCCTCTTCATATGCAGTCTTCTAAATCTCTTTTATATTGTGTCATTTTGAAAACAAACATTTATAGCATGCTTATGTGTACCTGGATTTCTTTTTTTCAGATTCAATCAGCAGAGCATCCCAGACAATGGCCAAGTGTGTGAAAGCTGTTGTTGAAGGTGCTCATGCAGTAGAAGAGCCAGCCAGCTGCTAGAGACTGATCAGACTGCTACCACCTCCATCCAAGTATTTGTTGCAGTTAACTGCTGTGACTGATAATTTTATTTTTCAAAAATCTATATGCTTGGTCATTTTATTTTGTTTCATTCACACTTTCATCAGTTGAAATAGTCCCATAATATTATAGGACTGTTGTTGTGTCGGACAGAACATGCAGCACTCAACATACTGTACTCAGAGGCAGAGTACATGATGACTGTACACAAATAAATTATAATACCAAACAATCCATTACCTATGTAATTCATACAGCTCACACTTCTTGCTTGAAAAGAACTCAGCAAGTAACTTGAGGAGTCTTGTTTGCTAGGAACAAGTCTACATGGCAAAAGTACTGGATTTTAACCTTCTTCCAGAGTATCCAGTATCTTAGCTGTAAGCATTGGCGAGGGTGTGAACATTCTATTTTTGTAATGTGCTGTCAGAGCAAGCTGTGCCTCTTTTGTGTCAAACACACCTGGTTTACGTCAGTGTTCAGACCTACCACTGCTTAAGATACTTGTTTCTGCATTTTGTCTCAGCTGCGAAACTACTCACGGAGGAAATCAAAATTGTTTTGAAGTCATGAAAAAGAGAAGCAGTTTTCACACAGCTTCCTCCTACTGAGCTGCTTTAAAAATTCAGCAAAAAGATAAGGCCTTTGGCTACACCAGTTCAAATATAGACTAGATCTCAGAACAGTTTCTCTGTGATTATTATAGCAAAGTGGGGGAAGAGGTTGCATGTGGTGTTTTTTTGGATGGTGGTGGTTTTGAGGTTTTGGGTTTTTTAAGCTTTAGAATGACTTCAGAACAGGGACTCCTCTATTATGTTAGTTAATTTAAGTCTGGAAGGAGGATAGCTTCCTCTTCAACAGGCTACTCAGGTAATAAGGTTTAGAGCAATCCTTCCAGGAATCATGCAAATGGGAACAGTATCATAATGCCATCGCTTCCAACTTTATTAAAAAAAGAAGTTGCATGAGGAGAAGCTTCATTTTTCAGTGTAGAACAATACTGAGTGCACAAGAATGCTGCTGTAGAAGCCTTGGCTTTATAAAATCCAGTTTTAGTTCTGTGCTTAAGATTTTTCAGTAACAAACAAGTAATTTTTTAAAAAGTTGTCTTCCTTTTGCCCAGGAAGAAAACTTCCTGGTTATCCTTGCATGGCATGGAGTTCTCACACTAGCTGACTAAGTCTTAAATGTTGGACATGGACTTAGCTTCCCATCTTCCAGTTACCAGCAGGGTCAGTTTTCTTGGTGGTATGAAAACAACTATTCACTTTATTCAATGATACTACTATGCATATAACTAAGATATCTATAAATACTGTAGTCTATTTTTAATGGCAGTCCGCAGGACCCCCTAGTGTGTATGTCCACGTGTGTGACCAAATATTGCAAAAACCTTGATGTTGTCCCTGGAACATTACTTCTTTAGAAGGAAGAGGGGGTTTATGGCAGGGACATAGGAAAAGAATGTGTGTGAGAACATATGCCAAAAGCAAGGCAGTTGGCTTTTCTAACAGATGGCAGGTTTAAGAGGAAAGGGTGCAGCTGAATCCTGTATTCAGTAAAACATTTGGTTCCCAGGTTCCTTAGGATGTAAACCTTGGGGTTCTTCCTGAAAATCCATGTTGTACAAACAGAGGAATAATTTCAGCTGTGCAACAAGTCAGTTATCACTTCTACATTTCAGAATTTGTGAAGGTTCAAAACTGTTAGAGAATCTTTTTTCTGCCTTACATCTCACAGCGTTGCTTAACTCCAGGAGCTCTGGCACATGACACTTTTTGGGATTTTTTTTGAAAGCTCTGCACCTTTCAGTCAATGTGTGTAGGAGATCCTTATTTCTATTCAAAAAGTTTCCAGCCCTCATCTTGAAAGACAAGAAGGGTAAGAAGTACATGTGGTGCTGTCTGTCCTGCTTCTACCCTTTTACCTACCTAGTTACTGAGTATAGACCTTTTCAGCTGAACTGGGTAATAGCAACAAGCCTGTCTACAGACTTGACTGTTGGAAACTAGACAGTAATGAGAAATCTAAATTAGCACTCTTATCAACTGAGTTTACTGTGCAGACCTTTCCTTATCTCTTCTGTTTGCTCTGGTGGCTGGACAGTCAGTGTACATGTGGACTTTTGTCCAGCTACCAATAAAAGGATAGGGGTCTGCAAAGGAAGAGAAATGACATAGGCTGGGCAAAGTATTGGAGCAAAAGTTATAGAAACAGGGTTGTTCATGCAACTTAGTTCTGTTTATTAAGAAGTTTACAGTTAGTGCTAATACTTGATGGTTCTGAAGCTGTAACCTCAGATTAAAGCAGAGTATTATGAGAAGGTGGCAATAAAAAGCTGGGATAGTGGGAGATGAACATTCTCAAAGTATTCTTGACTGTTTAAGTAAGGGCTTATTAGCTAGGCAGTACATTGCCTGAAGGGTCAGTTCTGCTGATGCAGCTAACCTCCCAGTGTAGTGTTGGCGGGTACATTTATCCGGACTCTCTTAGGGGTGGGCAGGGGGTTTATCCCACTTTATTTTAAAGCCAAGACCAGATCTGAAGGAGATCTAATTTCCCAAATGCAGCCCTAGTACCACCTGGTGGCCAACTGGCAGAATGTCTCTGGCTGCATGGCCCGTTATGGTTCACTAACCTTCATCTCTGATTCCTCTACAATGCTGCCTGCACAAACAGCATGACAAAGAACTGGCATGTGTCTGAGAGACAGATGGATAGGTTTAGTCATTAAGTATCCTCTCCACAAAGCACTGTGTAAACACAGCTCTTACATACAAGCAATTAACCCCAAACGTGGTTTAGATTAAATGTTGCCTTTATGTAGCCCTGTCTTCCGCAGAAGGCTATGGGGAATGGAGAAGGAAAAGGGTATGTTAATACAAGGTAAAACTGTGCTATGCACTTAAATTTTCAAGCAAGTTTAGGGCAGGTTAACACCAGCAGTCAGATTAAAGAGAAACAAACTTTGTCAAAATACTGCAGGCAGATGTAAGCATCTCAGACTAACGATACGATTTTAAAACAAAAGTTTATAAACCCTGCTCAACAGCCACCTTTCTGGAAGCACCAGTGTCCCATGGGTACATCTCTACAGTCCCAGAGGGAAACTGCTTTAAATCCTGGCTGATTTAGTGAGCTTCTTCAATAAAAAGAAACCAGAAAATGTGGTCCCAAATGGAAGTCAAGCCAAACTGAAGTATGTTCTCAGCAAGACAGCCAACAAAATAGGCCATTCATAAAAAGTTATAACACACTTATTTTTTTTATGCATTTTGAAGCATAGCTCAAGGCAGAAAAGGAAGTGTCTGCAGCATTTCCCTGGGAAGTAGAAGATTTGAGATCAATGCCCCTTCTCATGCTGATAAAATCTTGCAAGACAGTGTCTGCTCTCTTCTTGGTTGGGGGATGTGCTGTGTGTTACTGTTGAAGCCTATAGAAAAGCAGCTCAGATTCAAAGAGCTAAAGAAAAAGTAGAGTCGAAGCCTGGCATCAGCCTTAATCCAAAGAGAAAAGGTAATAAAACCCCATCTCCATCCCTGTCCCCACAGAACACTCCAAACAATGGCTGATCCAAAACATCCTCTTCCAAAACAAGACCATCTCAATAATGACTTGTTGTGTTGCCCTTAGAATATGCAATTAGATGAAGTCACCTCTAATAATGAAGGGTTGAAAGACTGACTCTTTCAAGGCACTGACAGGACATGAACAGAGAAAGTGCTAACAAGCAAACTGACAGAACAGGACTTGATTGTGACTACCATCATGGAAAAAAATCAGCAACAAGTAAGCATGGAATTAAGGAGAGCAGGAAAAGTTAATGATTTCACTGACAACTGAAGTAAGCTGTGTATCAGGATCCAAGTACGTGTTCTGTGGGGTAAGTTCTCCCAGAGTTACCCCAGAAGCTGCCTTGCTCAAGAAGCAGTTTTTAAATGCCCATTAAAAAAAACTATTACTAATGTGTTACTATATATTATCATATAACTATTAATTATCAAATGGGCTCAGCTACCTTTGGCACTGAAGTTTAGAGAGCCACATGGAAAACTCTGTTCAGAAACAAACATTGACTCCTTCACTGGGAGGGGAGCTCATACAAATCACAGTCCTCTCTGTTGTGTCTTCATCCAAAAGCCACTTTACAGTAACACATATTAGCTGATTGAATGATGTCAGCAATGTGTCCCAAAGTACCTGGGTATTCCCAACAATCCACAGCTGAGCATAACACAGAAATGGCACAGGGTCATAAGCAATGTACACAAACCCCTGCAGTTCAAACTCATCATCAGCAAAGCCTGCTATACCAAACATTGTTAATGTTTCCCACTGGCTACATGCAAGCATCAGTTCACAATGTCTAATGCTGAAAAGCCTACTGAGATTTAGAGGCGTCTCTGTGTAGCAAGACATAGTATCTGGCAGAGACATCTCCTCCCTCTGGAGGAATTTTGAATATACTTAACTAATATTTCAAAGAAATAATTTCATTCCTTCTTGTCACCTTCTGTACACCTGTGACTATGTTTGAAATGGATCAGAGATGAGAACCATGCATCAAAAAGAAACATACTAAAAGCAAAAAGCTTCATAGGTAACAAATAACTTACAAAATCCCCTGGAATCTCATGACCCTGGACAGTAATTAAGCCTCATGCTTTGATGTTAACACCAACCATTTTTGAAAAACAACTGTCCTTCATGCTTTTCATGTTTGAATTATCCATCACAGGATATTCCACACCTTTGTTGATTGCATTTTATGGCTACTCTCAGAAGACTAAGGGATCGTTGATTTAGTCCACAGTGGGAATTCTCATCCTTCCAATCTGCAGTGATGACCATGACCCGCTCTATCCTGAATGTAAATGAACAACTGAACTAATAGCAGAAAGGACTGGTGATGAAGTGTACGGCTTCTTAACTGCTGCAATTACAGTTAATGAAATACCAATAGACAGCAGCAGATAGTAAAACTACAGTGGCATACTTTGAATTAACAGTGGGTTTTCCAGTAAAATGGGACTGTATTAGAGCATTCTGCTGCGACAGTTTATTCCATTCATTTGTCTTCTAATTAAAGAGGCCTTCATCTACAGATGCCTTTCATGTACTCTGGACAACCTTCCCACAAATAGCAGTCTTACTATTTTGTCTTTGCTGAGCTTTAGGAAGACAATACCATTTATTTAATGTAGAGTAAAATACACATTGATGATGAACAGATTAGTAAGTCTTAGCTAATTACTATTTTCAGTACAGTTCACAATTAATGATATTATCGTGCAATAGCTAGCATACGTCTGCTCCCAATTGGCTATTTAAGTATTAGTACATTTAGAACTATTTAGTTCTGCAACTACACTCCTACTGAAATCCACAGCTGGTTATGAAATCAGCTATCAGATGTGCTAGAGACAACCACTGCAATAAAATGATCATGTTAAAGAGCTGTTGAAAAGTAACAATAAGCATTTTTCAGTAATACTACTATGCTGGGCTTTACCAGTTAGCTTGACTCCGGAAATTACCACAACCAAACAAACCAATACCACATAAACAGCTGCTGCTCAAGATGCCGCTTAGAAAAAATGTATCAGTAACGTTGGTTTTTATTTGTCACCCTTTTCAATGTTTAAATATGACAAGATCTTCTATGGAAATGTGGCTGTATGTATAAAAGTCTCTAATGAACATCTACACAGAGTTGTTCCTCCCTTTCACAATATTCATCTGCATTTTAAATAAATTGCTGATCCCTTTCACAGGCATTTGAAGACACTGGAACTGTTCTTTCGAGGAATAATACCAAGACGCTGACGTTATAACACTATTTGCTGAAAACCCCAGACTCTTCACCACATGCAGAGTCTAAGTCATGCTCCAGAAATTCCTGAGGTCTACACTTAGGGCGCATACGACCTTGTGAGAGAGTCAGGGTTCATTTCTTGATGCAGCTTCCTCCAGTAACTGGTATACAACCTAAAGCATCTCTTCCATTACTTTTATTAGACTCTCAAAGCTTATTCACTATGTCACTGCCCTTTGTCTCACTATTAATACCGGTGAGACACACCAGCAAAGTATGCCTCATTGGCTAGAAACTAGTGATTTAGGGAACATTAATGTTCTTTGACCACTCGGTGCGCAAGCATGCAATGTGTTTACTGGCTGGAGCAGGTGGTCCAGGGATGTCACCACTTTAAAGTCAAGGCAGACAGACACAATTTCCAGAATACAATTCTCTGTGTTGTTCAGGGGATGTTTCTTGCTTTGGTATCACGTCATCCTTGTATAGGAGTCTCGGAGTCCAATTCGTTCTCCAACGTTATTTCAGAGCACTGTTCTACTCTATCAAAATGATGCATCTCCCTATTCAAGTCTTGTCCATAAAAATAAACAAACCTTTTTTTAAATCTTCTTTTCATTCTGCATTACTAAAATGAGCAGACTATGCTGCTTTAGGGTGTTACAGTGTGACATTGTATTGCCAGCAAAACAAGTAAAATAATATTTGCAATTTTTATTAAGTTACTGAAAAGCAAATCCTTTTAATCCTCTCAGGTAAATAAACAAAGTTTGTTAAATAAACTCATCCATCTATAATGTACAGATTTTAATTTCTCTGTTCAATGATTACACAATAGTCCATGTAACTCAGATACAGTAATTTTTTCTCTTTTGTCCTCCTTAAAAAGTTGTTTTTTTTTAAGACACTAAAAAATATCCCATTTCAGCTTTTCTATTCTATTTTCTATTCCAAAGTAGATTCAGAATGTTTCTCAATTCCCTTAGCATTAAGCTTCTGGCTTTGCAATTAACACACATCAAATAGATCTCAGGATGTCACCAAAATGTGTAATACTACTATGATGCATGTTTAAATTTAGGCATGCAACTAATCCGATTAAAGTCAGCATCTGCAAAGTCAAACACATAGCCAGAGACAGGATTTACTATTGTTTCTGTGTTCAGGTTCTCAAGTGCTTTCATTGCCATTTCTCTTAACATGTTGGATCATCTGCATTCCATTATAAAAAGAATAAAAATACTACGATGCCCCTCAGTGTGCTGTACAGATATTCTAAGGAGTACCACAGAAAGACTCAGCATAGGCTGGTTGTTCATGGTGTGCCTCCTCTTCCCAAACCACTAAAAATACTGCAATAAAGAGAACTTGAATTACAGTTGAATTATACTGAACTGCAGTTAAAAGAAGCAATCCTGTTGTTTAGCATAATACCAGATACAAGACCTCACTTAGCATGGAAACTTGAATTTGGTACTCTAGCAAAACCCTACCAACTTTTATGTAAGAGTTTTAATGCAAGTAGGTATTGAGTGACTCTTCAAACACTTCTGAATTATTAATCAGGCCTGCAAGCAAATGCAAACTGGGATCTGAGAATTTGGCCCTTTATTAGAATAAAATAAGATGAAATATTAGTTTAATGCTGCCTTTGTTGAATTTCTAAATGGACTGAAATAATTTGAGTATTTCAAAAGTGTGGGTTTTAATCATCCCATATATGACCAACTTTTGTAATCCCTGTCATTCCTGTAATGAATTTTAGATATAGAATATAAAAGTATTTTTTGCTTAAATATCTTACAAAAAGAATCATTATACTTCATGCTCCAAAGCACACTATAATGACTGGTAAGATTATGAAGTACCCTAATTATCACATTACTTCTATACAAAACACAAAATCTTTTAAAATACAATCTAAGAGCAACATATTTGATTATTTTTTTGTTTTCTAATACCAGAGCAGAATAATGCATTTAATGGATGAATAATCTGATACAGAAAAACACCTCTTATGCAATAACTCCACCGAATGCAACACTCCACAATATTAAAAAGTGCTGGGTAGACTAACCGTGATTTAAAAAAATTCCTGCTGAACAAAAACTCTGAAGAAATTACAGAATGATTTTAAAGAGTTTCCAGTTTAAAAAGTTTCCAAACTTGGAATAATTGGTGTGAGGTGGTGAGGTTCTCTTCATCTAGTTGTGTACCTACTGAACAGTTAAGTCAGGATGTTTGAGGGGAGATACCTGTAGAAATCTGTTTAATTGTTGAAAGTCCTGGCCAAAGTTTAAAGTGTAATTCACATATATATTTTACTGAGGGTGATCTTGCACTCTCATCCCTGCCTGTGGCAGGGGTTTGGAATGAGATGATCTTTAAGATCCCTTCCAACCCAAAACCATTCTCCGGTTCTACACAGTTTGACTTAAAGACCAGCTGACTTAGAATTCAAATATAATTAAACCTCATTTATCTAAATGGAACCCCCACTACAAACACACAAACCACTCACTATACCAGCTAGGCAAACTCAGAAAGAATGTTTTGAAAAGGGAATGTATCTAAATTCAGGTTTTTTATTTTTTTGTTTAAAGACTACAGTAACTGAGCTAAACCAACATATTTCAGATTTGACAGCTGAGGGGGAGAGGTTGATAACACACTAAGTAGTAATTCAATATCTGCATTCTTATGACCTTAGTCTGACTGCAGTTCAATTAGTTTGTACCACCTGAATAATCTTAACAATGGAAACAATTTAAATACTTTTTTTTTTAATGCATATCTTATTTGTTTTCTAATTATTTCCTCTTCGTTCAGGACAAATAATCTTTGCTGTTCATCTCTGAGCAAGGCTGTGCATAATCTTATCGCAAGAAACATTATCACAGGTCTGCTGAACACAGTGATCAATGTCTTCGCCCACAGATACACCATAGCATCTCATATGGTTTTGACAACATTTCTTATATTCTTTTACTATGAATAGTAAAAATAAATAGTAAATGGCCTAATAAAAACATCTGCAACAAAGAAAACCACAAAAATTTTATATTACAAGATACTGTAGTATAAATTTAGAGCACTTCTCAACTCTGTAAAGAAGTCAGGAATATTATTATTCATAAATACCAGGAACAAAGCCCCCAAATCAAAACAGTAACTTAAAAAGAACTAAAACTGATTTTAGAAGGCTGCAAAGCGCTTTGAAAGCACTAAACCCAAAACTCAACCAAATTTCTTGCTATGAGCCTTATTTTTTCACATCCCATCCTGAAGGGCAGACAAGCCGCCCCCCGGCAGGGTGCTGCCCAAAAGCCCAGCCTTCTTGGAGAGGGGACACAGGCCTGTGCTCCCGGGGAGGGC
>JANHGB010023546.1:0-19781 GCA_026283785.1 Coracopsis vasa
CTTGAAAATGGGGGTTATATTTCCCTTTTTCCAGTCGTTGGGAACTTCACCTGACTGCCATGATTTTTCAAATATGACGAACAGTGGCTTAGCAACTTCATTTGCCAGCTCCTTCAGGACCCGCAGATGGATTTCATCAGGTCCCATGGACTTGTGAGCGTTCAGGTTCTTAAGATGGTCTTGCACCAGATCCTCTCCTGCAGTGCCTAAGGTCTTCATTCTCGCAGTCCCTGTGCCGCACTTCCAAGACTTTGGTGGTGTGGTCAGAATATTTGCCAGTGAAGAGTCAGGCAAAGAAGTCATTAAGAACATCAGCCTTCTCCAAATCCAGGGTAGCCAGTTCTGGTAGCTTCCGGAGAGGGCCCATGTTGTCTGTCTTTTATTCACAATGTACCTGTAGAATTTCTTCCTGTTCTCTTTAACATCCCTAGCCAAGTTTAATTCTAACTGGGCCTTAGCTTGCCTAACCTGGTCCCTAACTTCCCTGACAGCATCCCTGTATTCTTCCCAGTCCACCTGTCCTTGCTTCCATCTTTTATAAGCCTCTTTTTTCCCTCTAAGTTTCTCAGCAGCTCCATATGCATCCAAGGAGATCTCCTTGGTCCTCCTGCTGCACTTCCTTCTGGTTGGGATGCAACACTGCTGAACTTGTAGCAGATGATCCTTGAATATCAATCAGCTCTTTCCTAAGTTAAAACTTTGACATGTTGCGGTGACTAGTAAGAGAAGTTTATTGAGATAAGTTTGCTTAACTGTGGAAAAATCAAGATATACCACAAGGCAAACCACATATTTTGCAGGAAGAGAACTCAATTAGCAAAAGAGAAGGATGGAATCCAGCAGCTGCTCAAGAGATATTTTGTGTATTTTACACTTAGGTCATCTGATAAAACAGTGAGTAGAACTTGAGTCTTAAACTGAAAAACCTGGCATTCTGCCATCCTAGCCTCCTGTCCTAACAATTGAACTTATGAAACACATTTATTATTTCTATATCTCTATCTAGCATACATAGGTGTTTCTTTGGTTTGGTTTAATGCAAAAAAGAAACATCTTTAAAAGCAGTTCAGTCACTGTCTATATGATAGAATCATAGATTCATAGAATAGTTAGGGTTTGAAAGGACCTTAAGATCATCTAGTTCCATCCCCTTCCACTGGAAGGTATCCCTAGACCAGGTTGCTCAAGGCTCTGTCCAGCCTGGTGTTAAACACTGCCAGGGACCGAGCATTCACAACTTCTTTGGGCACCCTGTTCCAGTGCCTCATTGCTCTCACAGTAATGAATTTCTTCCTTATATCTAACCTGAACTTCACCTGTTGAAGTCTGAACCCATTGCCCTTTGTCCTATCACCACAGTCCCTGATGAAGAGCCTCTCTTCAGCATCCTTGTAGGTCTTTTTCAGATATTAGAAGGCTGCTATGAGGTCTCCACACAGCCACACTTCTCCAGAGTGATCAGCCTCCATTTTCTTAGCCTGTCTTCATATGGGAGGTGCTCTAGGCATCTGATCATCTTTGTAGCCCTCCTTGGTACTTGCTCTAGCAGTTCCATGTCGTTCTTACACTGGGGACACCGGAACTCTATGCAGTATTCCAAGTGGAGTCTTACAAGAGCAGAGAGGCAGAATCTCATCCTTCAACCTGCTGGACACACTTCTCTTGATTTAGCCCAGCATACAGTTGGTTTTTCAGGGCTTTCAGTGCACACTGCTGGCTCATGTTGAGTTTCTTATTGACCAGCACCCCCAAGTCCTTCTCCGCAGGGCTGCTCTGAATCTCTTCTGTGTCCAACCTGTAGCTGTGCCTGGGATTTCTCCGACCCAGGTGTAGGACCTTGCACTTGCCATAGTTAAACTTCGTAAGGTTGACATTGGCCCACCTTTTAAGCATGTCAAGGTCCCTCTGGATGGCATTCCTTCCCTCCGGCGTATCAACCGAATCACACAACTTGGTGTCATCGGCAAACTTGCTGAGGGTGCACTCAATCCCACTGCCCATGTCACTGACAAAGATGTTGAACAAGACCGGTCTCAACACTCATCCCTGAGGGACTCCACTCATTACTGGTCTCCAACTGGACATTGAGCCATTGACCACAACTCTTTGCATGGAGCCATCCAGCCAGCTCTTTATCCACCAAGTGGTCCATCTATCAAATTGATGTCTCTCCAATTCAGAGACAAGGATGTCATATGGGACAGTGTCAAACACTTTGCACAAATCCAAGTAGATGACGTTAACTGCTCTACCCCTGTCCATCAGTTCTGTAGCCGCATCATAGAAGGCCACCAAATTGGTCAGGCATTTGTTTTTGTAATAAATTGTGTATTTATCACTGCCTTTTTGCAGTATTATTTTTACTATAAAAAGTAGCTGCAAGACATAGCTGTCAGTGACATCATCTCATAGAAAAAGAAATATTGCAGGAAATCAGTATCTCCACCACAGACATTTCAGGAAATCATTAGTCTATGGAGAAAACTTTATGCATTTATTATGACACCAACTTACTGTAGTTCAATGAAAAAAAAACCCAAACAAAACCAAACAAGAGATCTACAAAAGCAATTCTTCTAACATTAATGTTTTAGTGAATGTTCTTAATTGACTGCTTAATTATATGCTGATTATTTTGACAGCAGAGCTAGATTCTTACTAAAAGAAAATATATTATTTCCCATACTAAAATGTTTATGCAGAAATATGCTTATGGCTGAAAGCATAAAATCTTTTTTGAGTGGCAGTTGAGTCACCTCTGCTTATGGCTTAGCTTCAAAGTGCTTAAAATGCAAAACTCTTTTTTAGCTGAACATTCCAATTTGAGCCTGAACCCTATCTTCCTAAGCTGTTTCCTTCATACATTAGTAGACTATTCAGGGGTGAAGAGAAGCATGTTGTAGTTATGCTGATACAATTCTCCACAAAAGGTGTTCTGTTGAAAGATTTTGAGCTGCTTCGCATTAAGACAAATTTAACCAAGCCCAAATACATCCGTACAAAAGAAGAAGCAGTTGTAGTAGTAGCATTTCCCCTTTATCCAAAGATACATCTCATCATTTTTTGCAGAAAGCATGTACCTGATGTACTCACAATCACTACTGTGAGTTGTCAAGCAAAGTAGTAATCGTGTATTTATGACATAGGGCGTTTCTCTTCATTTGACAGATTAGCCATTTAACAGTAGAACTTTTCCAATAACTAAAACAAATAATAACTGAGAATATTCAACTTGGAAAATGGCTTTAAAAGAAAGCCTATACAGATGAAACTTACCCTTCTATAGCTCTTGCAAATACATCCTTGCTGCCGTAAAATCTTGGAGCAGAACATTGCAATTTGGCTGTATCCAGACACAACAGAGGTCTTCTGCCATTCTTACTGCACACACTCCCGGTCTTTACTTTGTCATTTCATATCTGCAAATGTTCTTGCAGCCCACAAGGGGTCCAAGAATATCTGATAGTGACACATTTCTTATAGCTAAGGATAGAAGTGGAAAGCCAATTATAATAGCTTCCCTACTAGGCCCTGTGGTGTTTGAATCTTTGTAACCCTTGTGGCTTAGTTTTCTCTGAACTGCACTGTTAAATTTCTAAAGAGACTGCCCTTTGAGGCGGTCGCCATTTTCTGAATCAGAACTGTTGAAGAAGACTGTGAAGGAGACACGCTGTGCTCTTTCAGGGGGGTTTTATTATAGTTACTTCTGCTTTATTAAATCTAAACTTTCAAAATGAAGTCGAGGTGAAGACAGTTATGCTACACAGCAACTTCTCATTGCAACTAACTTTATAAAAATGAAAATGTTTGTTAAAAGGTTGTATATGCTTATATACATATATATGCTTACATGTATATAGTCTGTCCTTTCCCCTACCTTGCTAGAAACTGAACTGTTAAAATACTATACTCTGAAGTCCAAATGTTTAAGACTGTGAACTGGATGAAAAAGAATGTGTGCCCTGTAAATAATTAATTATGAATCTCCTTGAAGTTTAATGATATGACTCAGAATAAAAACTAATTAAATCAAATTTCTTCTGACTGGCAGGAAAATTATTATTTCACACACAGTTTCCTTCTACATCAAATGGGGAGCAGCTTAAAAATTAAACACCAGCTTAATTTAATGAGTGACCTTGAAGGGACAAAAAATGGGCTCTAGAAGAAAAGCTGTTCAGTAGCCTTAGGGGGATAAAAAAATACTCATTTGTACCAACTAATCCTCAGAAATTGATTTATAAAATGAAATATGACATTCTCAGGAAATATTCAACAGAAATTCAGTAAATATTCAATAGAAACACAGTAAATATTCAATAGAACTCCTGCTTTTTAAGGAATTGCAACTGGGTGTGCTTCTTCCCCACATCACTCCCAGGGACCAGTCTGACATTTCTTTCTCATAACCCTGTACAAGTGATGATAACCAGTGGCAATCATAAAAGATGTGCCGAGTCATGATGTCTGTGTCTAATGCAAAGTGGATTCTGGGGAGCCAGAAAACACAATAGCCAAGGGCTAATTTGAGCAGTGCACCCACCCTAACCATTGTGCTGGTCAATATCTAACTTCATAGAATCACAGAATGATTACGGTTGGAGGGGACCTTAAAGCTCATCTAGTTCCAACCCCCTAGCCATTGGCAGGGACACTTTCCACTAAACCAGGTTGCTCAAAGCTCCAGCCAACCTGACCTTGAACACTTTCAGGGAGGGGACATCCACAACTTCCGTAGGCAACCTGTGCCAGTGCCTCACCACTCTCACAGTAAAGAATTTCTTCCTAATATCTAATCTAAATATATTCTCTTTCAGTTTAAAGCCTCTCCCCTTTGTCCTATCACTATATGCCCTTTTAAAAATCTCCTCTCCAGATTTCTTGTCATCCTCCTTCAGGTATTGGAAGACTGCTCGAAGATCTCCTCTGAGCCTTCTCTTCTCCAGGCTGAACAACCCCAGCTCTCTCATCCTGTCTTTATAAGAGAGTTGCTGCAACCCTTTGATCATCTTTGTGTCCTTCTTCTGGATTCATTCAAGCAGTTCCACGCCCCTCTTGTGTTGGGTGCTCCAGAGCTGAACGCAGTACTGCAGGTGGGGACTCATGAGAGTGGAGTTCTCATGAGGACTTGGGGTTCCTTTCGCGGCTCCTTTTGTTCAGAATCCTGGAAGCTGTTTTCCCCATGCTCCAGTGCTGAAGGCATCCTCTTTGGAGATACCTTGTGGAAAAAACAAACAAACAACCTTTAGCCAAGTTTGGAAGAAATTAACATCTGTGGTAGGTATGCAAATATGAATATGAGATGATCATCTTACCCTTAAAATATTGAGTTGCACAAGAGCCCTTTGAGTTCTCCTGCATAGCAGCAGGCTGCACAGCAGGATCTCCCTTGAGTAGGGACACCTTTCAATGTTACGCCTGCCACAGAGATCTCTTACTCCTTAATATTGAGAGATTCCTTGCCACAACAGATCCTCAGTAAGTGACTAATAGCTGAGTAGGAGTTTAGAAAACAAGAGTGTTGCCTCTGAACCTCATGACTTAAGCAGAGTATGTCCCCTGTGTGTCTGACTTAACCTGTCCTCTGCGTAGTAAATAATCAAATGTACCTTGCCACTTACTCTTGTTAGATCATTTTTTGCATTTGCTATCAAACTTTGTTAAATTGTCATTTTATATCAATAAATGTATTGCTGCTTCTCTCTTACAAGTGAAGTGCATCACTTCATCCATGACAAGAGTGTCTGCTGTATGGGAAATGCAGTCATGCAAATTATATATGAGATATATAAAGTTTGGCCTGTACTTCTACTCACATTTAACCCGTAAACATACTACTGGAAGTAAAAGTGTTTGTGCTGCTGGAAAATTTCAAAGGAAATGAAATAATGATTATGTAATTGAAATAAGTATGCATTTAGTTGAAGTACTAGTAGGCTACAAACATAGGGTGGGGTTGCCTCACTGAGCCAAGCTAGACTGCAGAAGCCTACCTTTGACCTCGATACTCTACTGCCTTTTTCTATTCAGGCATTTCAGATGCAATTTAATGAATGTGCGTTAGATATGTGCTAAGCGAGACAGTTTGCACTCTGAAAGTGACTACTTTTTTCCTTTGACTCAAAAATACCTGATGGGAGGGAAGGAATTGAGGGAGCCAGGCTTTTTTCAGTGATGTCCAGTGGCAGGTCAAAAGGCCATGGACAAAAACTGAAATACATTACATTGCGTCTGAACACAAAAAAAACTTTTTCATTCTGAGAGTAGTCAAACACAGTTTACCCAGAAGGGTTACCATATTTCCACCCTTGGGGATACTCAAAACTTAAATGGATACAGCCATTAACAACCTCAATTACCTGACACTGCTTGACCAGGAGAGTGAGACTTGATGATCTCAAAAGGTCCCTTCCAATTTCAACAGCTCTGTGATTCTGTGATTTTATTGCCGTTTTTTATATATTACCTCAACTGACGTCTTGTGACATGTTTGTAAATAGAATCATAGAATAGAATCATATAATAATTAGGGTTGGAAAGATCATCTATTTCCAACCCCACTACCATGGACAGGGACACCTCCCACTAAACCAAGGCTCTGTCCAGTCTGGCCTTGAACACCGCCAGGGATGGAGCATCCACAACTTCCCTGGGCAACCCATTCCGGGGCCTCAGCACCCTAACAGTAAAGAACTTCTTCCTTATATCCAATCTAAACTTCCCCTGTTTAAGTTTTAACCCGTTGTCCCTTGTCCTATCACTACAGTCCCTAATGAAGAGTCCCTCCCCAGCATCCCTATAGGCCCCCTTCAGATACTGGAAGGCTGCTATGAGATCTCCACACAGCCTTCTCTTCTCCAGACTGAACAGACCCAACTTTCTCAGCCTGTCTTCATAAAGGAGGTGCTCCAGTCCCCTGATCATCCTCATGGCCCTCCTCTGGACTTGTTACAACAGTTCCATGCCCTTTTTATGTTGAGGACACCAGAACTGCGCACAAGACTCCAAGTGAGGTCATAAATAATAGGTTCCTTTCTAGTGATCATTCAGAACTTCCTTGTTTCTTGAGAACAATTAAAACTGCTAATTATTCCTCCAATCTGAATCATCAAAAACAAACAAAAGACTTTAAAGAGGCATTCAAGGTGTGACTGGGATAATCTGAGCTCAACAACAAAGTTCTAAGCAATCAAAAGGATAGCAACCACAGCAAATACAGGTAGATGTGTAATTAAGTTAATATTATGTAAACATCCACAGGATGTCTTCCAGGTTCACAGGAAACCATTAAAATGCTAATAATGCAAATGAAACAATGCAATAAATTACAGCACAAGAAGTAGAAACAGAAGAATTTAATCATATTAATGTAAGCACTATAAAGGCAATAAAATAACTAATGCTGTGCCATTAAAAAATTAAAACTCCTTTTTTGCTGATAGCATAAAAATAAATTAAATAAGAGAAATGGCTGTATTCCTACCTTTGAAATAGCCGTTTGAAAATGTAACTGGGCAGTCTTAAAAGTCATGGTCATTAAAAGTTATTATAAGAACATCCAAGTAAATGTATGAAACAAAAATTGAACTATTTTCTTTTTCTTAGATGCATATAAGTGTTATCGCCCAAAAGGTATTCTACAAAGGCTTAAATATTCATTCATTTACTGCTATGTAGTCTATTAAATCACCTTCTCTTTTAGTCTCTTTCCAGGAGCAGATATAAATTAAAACCACACCTCTAATTTTTTTCTTTCCCTTTTGGAATTTGAATATACCACTAACATTATAGATTTTTGGTTTGTTTTTTTGGTTTTTGTGGGAGTTTTTTTTTGTTTTTTTTCTGTTTGTGTGTTTGCTTGTTTTGGTTTGTTTTGGTTTCTTTTAAAAGGATTGTAAACTATAGCTTTCATCATCCAACTGTTTAAGAAATTGTGGAAGAAAATTATTTGGGCTACAAATCATCAATATATTTAGCTATTTATAAGGGAAAAATACTTAATCATCCCTTTGTATAATGTGTCTTCCTTCTCTCAAAATGTAAAATAAAACTAACTATTTTTTTTCTTCTCTGTAATTAAGAAATTAGGTTTTGTCATTTGATATTGTTCCTATGTAATTCACAGGATTTATTTGATTCCTAATGTATTCAAACTCATTACTATCCTTATTTATATCAGACCTTCCCCCACTCTTACCAAGAAGAAAGGCTGACATAATATTTATTTTAATATATAATGATTTTATTTAATTTTTATTTAATTTGTTAAATAACTACAGTTTTACAACTCTGCCAGTAAGGAGGGGCACAAGAAGCCAGGAGGAAGCAGAGACAGAACATCTGACCTGAATTAGCCAAAGGGGTGTTCCATACCACAGCAGGTCATGCCCCATATATAAACTTGGGTGAGTTACCCAGAAGGGACTGACTGCTGCTCAGGTTGGGCTGGATATTTGTCAGGAGGTGGTGAGCAATTGTATTGTACATCATTTATGTTGTCTGAGTTTTTATTCATCATTTTTTGCTGTTTCTTATTATTATCATTATTGCAATTGTTGGTATTCTTTCTATAATCACTATATTTTACTTCCTCTTAGTTATTAAACTGTTTTTATCTCAACACATGGATTTTGCATTCCTTTGATTCTCCTCCCCATCTTGCCTTGCTAGGGAGGGGAAAAAGGGAAGTGAGCGAGCATCTTCATGGTATTTAGTTACTGGCTGGATTTAAACCAGGACAGAAACTCTGGAGATCATCTAACCCAACTTCCCCACTCAGAGAAGGGCTACCTACAGCAGGTTGGTCAGGGCCATGCTGCATCTTTCTTACTCACACCTACCAGATATTTATGCATATTGATAAGATTCTCTTGAGTATTCTCTTCTCCAGGCTGAACAGTCACCAGCTCTCTCGGCCTTTCCTCTTATGACAAATATTCTAATTCTTTAATCAACCCTATGATCCTTCACTGAACGTGCTTTAGCATCTCTACATACCTCTAAGACCAGGGAGCTCAGGCCTGGAGCTGGCACTCCAGATGTTCCCTCCTTTCTAACTCTTTCCTAGGTAAGGGCTTTATGTGCATCTGTGCATATGAGTGTCTGAATGCCTGCAGCTGGAGCCAAACTGTGGGTTGAAGGGCCATGTTTCCATGGTACTAATGAAAGGAGCAAGTGTGGGTGTGCAAGTATGTATGTGACTGTTAATGGAGATCAAGCTGGAACAGCTGATGAATGGATGAAATGGCCTGGAAGCAGAGAGAAGTGAGAGAGAGCACTGGGCATTCGGTGCTTGCACTCAGGAAGTTCTGGTTAGTTGCCTGTGTATGTATGTATGTGATAATCTATATCGGCAACTGGAGTGGGGTTTTGATCCTGGGGGCTCATATGTCCAGGTGCCAACAAGTGGGGAGACTGGGATCCACAGATCAGTTACTTGGCAAACTGAGTCCAGTTGCTGGAGGAATCTACATTGTATGTATGTATCTCTAGTGGATCTCCATCCTGCTCAGTAAGGAAGGGAGCTGGATGAGCCTGTGGGTTCTGCCTCTTTTTGTGTGACTGCTCTGCATGTCAGCCTGTGATCTGTATGGCTGGCCATGTATATATGTATTTATGTACATATGTCTTATATATGTGCACTCTGCATGTATAGGCTTGCTGTTGGCTGGATCTGTCAGCTTGCAGTGACAGCAGCCTTGTCTCTCTTGGGCTATTGAATCTAGCATGATATATCTTGCTCTAATAACTCTAAGAACAGAAATATCCTTGATCAAACACTCCTGAGAGATGAGTTATGACTTTGACCAATTTTAAAAGTCTGTGCCGAGTACATACTGCGAGCTACTAAACCCTAAATCTTTGATGATTAACTTCATAACTGTGATTATTTTTTACTTGAAGACATTTCCAGTGATGTAATTTATTATTATTATTAATAAGTATATCTGTTTATAAATTCTATCCAGCTATGTAACTCCTAATCCTCCAGTAGTAGATACCAGCCAATAACTTTTTGTACTGATAAAGTAAAATTTCATTTTGTATTCTTTTACCTAACAACTTCCAAATTCTTAAGATCACAGTAATCTTGATAATAAACAATATTTTAGACAATGTCTTAAAATAATTAACATTGGTACTTTATAATAATTTAAAAAGACGCATCAAACTTCAGATACTCCAAAATCTTTTCTCTTAAAAATTTGCTGCTTGGATCAGAAATAATATACTAGAATCACTAGTAAAAGTTCATATAATTTGAAAGTTATGAAGCTCTTCCTTCAAACAGAGAACATTTGAAGATACGAACTTTAAGAGGTAGAATATGGCCTTAGGAGAAAAGGTTAAACGAGTATATTAAATTCTTCTCCAAAGAGAAATATAAAGAAGTTTCCCTTAAAAATATTATTGAAAAATATACACTTCACAATATGATGCCAAAGCAAGTGTAGATGTATAAGAAGACTACATATTTCTCATGAAAGCAGAGGATTTCTCCTCTAATATTCAACTGTTTCATGTCTCTGACAGCACTTACCTCTGTTCATTAGAGAAATACTGCAACGAATATTCCCAGCAGAGACAGGATTTTTAGTTGATAAATTAGCTCTTTCTGTGGCCACTTTCCCCATCTTTTACCTCCAAGGGACACTAGAATAATGAGTATTCTAACCTTCACTGCAGTCCGTTCACCCTCCAGCTATAGGAAAATTACACAGAAAACTATAACTTTAAGCATTCCAAGTCTGTGTTAAGATATTGTTCTGTGCAAGAAAAAATAAAGACTTTTTTTTTTTTTTTCAAATAACAAATGTATCTTATAAGAACATCTAATAAGAGGGAGGAAAAGGCTGTTCCTTCTAAACTCATTTAAACACTGCAACAAATTCAGAAGTGTCTCTTGCCAGCCCGAAGTACTTGAGGCCTCAAAGGTATACACTAGGCTTCAAATTTCCATGTAGGTCTACAATAAAATGCATAAACCTATTATAACATATTATAATTTAACTATGAGTATTTTGGATTCATTTTTCACCTGCTTCAAGATTTTTCTTTTCAAAATAAGATATTCAGATACATAATCTGTTTTTTCTGAAACAGTTTAAATGGAAAGTAACTAAAAAGTTTACACAATATCAGGCCTGCTGTGACAGATGGGGTACGCGTGTCCCAAAGGGGGAAAAGGATCTTGGCACAGGAGTTATCACGATTCATTGAAAGAGGTTTCAACTAGATTTGAAGGAGAGGGATAAAACCACTAGAGATGAGCGCCTGGGGTAGTAATGTTTGATGGACAGTGTGCTAGTCTGTCATTTCAGTGAAAGTACGGGATGGAGATCCATGCAGCAGCAAAGATGCAGGGGTTGTTGATGTGTCAGAATCCATGAAAGTGCCTAAGAGTAATCACATAGGAATTGGGGCTTCTGCCCAACAGAAGGTGGTGGGATCAATAGCCCAAATGAAGCACATCACACTAATGCATGCAGCATGGGCAACAAACAGCAACCGGAATATATACAACAAAAGAGCATGAGTTTTAAAGAGCAATAAGATGAAAGTCAATGCCATGGAGAAACTCTCTGAGATCCATTCTGTAGCCATATGATTTTTTGTACGGTTTTATTCATGCTGTTTACTATGTGATGCCATTCAGAATAAATTATTTTAAACAAAGTCCAAATTTCAGGTCATTATACTGTACAAGAATACATTTTAAGCTTGAAATATTTATACTTCATTAATCTACAATGGAGGTAAAGTTAAAGTAATTTCTTCCAGGAAAAGTCAGCTATGTTTCTCCTTATCAGGGACTTGACCACTGTCAAACAGCCAGATTAGGGAGAGCCAAAACCCAGGACTTAATGCTCCAGATCCTTTTTCTGGTGAGAAGGGGTGGCATTTATTTTGCCATGGTCCATGTGTTCTGAATTAGGTGTTTAAAAACAAACTAAGGGCAAGATGGACCACTCGGTAGATAAAGAATTGGCTGGATGGCCACATGCACAGAATTGTGGTCAACGATTCAACGTCCAGTTGGAGACCAGTAACGAGTGGTGTCCCTCAGGGATCCGTGTTGGGATCGGTCTTGTCCAACATCTTTGTCGATGACATGGACAGTGGGATTGAATGCGCCCTCAGCAAGTTTGCCAATGACACCAAGCTGTGTGATTCAGCTGCTATGCTGGAGGGAAGGAATGCCATCCAGAGGGACCTTGACATGCTTAAAAGGTGGGCTGATGCCAACCTTATGAAGTTTAACCATGCCAAGTACAAGGCCCTACACCTGGGTTAGGGCAATCCCAGGCACAGCTACAGGCTGGGTACAGAAGAGATTCAGAGCAGCCCTGTGGAGAAGGACTTGGGGGTGCTGGTCGATAAGAAACTGAACATGAGCCAGCAGTGTGTGCTTGCAGCCCAGAAAGCCAACCCTATCCTGGGCTGCATCAAAAGGATTGTGACCAGCAGGTTGAAGGAGGTGATCCTGCCCCTCTACTCTGCTCTCATGAGACCTCACTTGGAGTATTGTGTGCAGTTCTGGTGTCCTCAACATAAAAAGGACATGGAACTGTTGGAATAAGTTCAGAGGAGGGCAAAGAGGATGATTGGGGGTCTGGAGCACCTCCAATATAAAGTCAGGCTGAGAAAGTTGGGGCTGTTCAGCCTGGAGAAAAGAATGCTGTGTGGAGACCTCATAGCAGCCTTCCAGTATCTGAAGGGGGCCCACAAAGATGCTGGGGAGGGACTCCTCATTACGGACTGTAGTAATAGAACAAGGGGTAATGGCTTCAAACTTACACAGGAGAAGTTTAGATTGGATATAAGGAAGAAGTTCTTTACTGTTAGGGTGGTGAGGCACTGGACTGGGCTGCCCAGGGAAGTTGTGAATGCTCCATCCCTGGCAGTGCTCACGACCAGGTTGGATGGAGCCTTGGGTGACATGGTTTAATGGGAGGTGTCCCTGTCCATGGCAGTGGGGGTTGGAACTAGATGATCTTAAGGTCCTTTCTAACCCTAACTATTCTATGACTCTATGATTCTACAAGACAGCAGTTTTGTCTGCGTCTTTCCCATGACCATGTAATCTCACTAGCGTCCAAAAAGAATAAATTACTTCCTTTTTAGCCTGAGGTTCCCTAGGTGTCTAATTGCACAGGAATTCTCAGGAGCATCTGGCCTGGGAGATTTGTATTGATCTGTATTCAGAAAAAGAGATTTAAAGTCCCCTCAGAGACCTTGCAAGGTTCCATGTAGCGCAACTAATTTCATCTTTTGGAGGTGCCTAGCTCTAACATTTAAACAGAAAATGATGAGTTCTTAGTCTCAAAGAAGGCTAAACATATGCATTTCTTGGGAATATGACAATTACTAAAGTAAAGAATATTTTAGTCAAGCATAGTCTCTACTTTTCTGGAGAGAGAGAAAAACAATTCACAGAGCAGGAATCAGACACCCCTATTTTCTAACTCGGTTAAATACCTCAAACATCAGATTCTGTGTTGCCTTATTTATTGCCCATCAATGATTTTTGTATGCCTAGTTGCAGATACAAAGCCTGAGCTTTTTTAAACCGATGATTGGATGTCTCTAGAGTAGTAATACTCTCCTGGGATGCAAAGCACCTTGTTTCTCACTTTGATTGAATGAAGCATAGAACCAAAGACTTCCCACATGCTGTATTTCATTTAGTTCTCTACAAACTTATTAAAAGATAGATAAAGATATTTGACTTAGCAGACTGGATCAACCATGTGGTTAGTAAAAATCCTTAGACATCTATTTTAAAAGTGGCTGCTGTATCTGCTGATTTTCAGAGACATTAAAATTTCTCCATTGATATCATAAGGTAATAATATAAATTACAATGATACACATATCTGAGCCAAGTGTGTAATATTTTGGTGAGGTAGCATCTAAGTTAGTCACCTAAATTAATACTAATGGATAGTGTCCGAGCTCCAAAAGCTTATAAACTGAAAATATGCACATTTATGTCCCTCCACTAAGGTGTAGTTAACTCACTGTCATTTTTATTAGAGGTTGCAACTTACAGAAAGTTAAGAAAACAAGGCCTGACTATATAATGTGATTATTTTTGACATCTTGTTCACATCTTCACTTGGAAGGTCTGCTGATTGACAAGCTCTCAGTGTAAAGTATAGCACATAGAAGTTATCCTTTCATAATATTTGTTTGTTGGTACTCACAAAGTCAGAAAAAGCAGTATCACCTTGGATGAATTTTGCCTGATTAAAAAACCACCTTGCCAAATGACAAAAGATCTTATTGTAGACAAGAAGATTCCTTTTGCTTATACATCCACATACTAAATTTTTCTGTATATATTTGAAACTTAATGTGCAATTACTTTGCAAAATGAGACCATAAAACAACACATAAAACAACAGACCCTCTAGGTATGGAGCTATCATGTTCCAATTACCTGTAAACTAGGCTTCAGCAGAAAGTGATGCTACTGAGATAAATGGACACATGTACGCTAACTGCTTGGAACATGTAAACCTTATTTAACAAGTAAAACAACAGTTCTGCTGTTTTATCTCTTTTCAGCACTAACAGTAACCAACAGGGGGTACAGCAATTTGCTACTTAATGAGTTATAAATGATCTAATTAAATGTCTCCTTGCAATTGTCTTCACACTTCATTAGTGACATGGTTGTTTATTAAACTAGGAAATCTTTTGTAATCCTAATAATTCATTCACTTTTACTTAAATTTATAAAGGCTTTGATGACATTATTTGAATGAGGATTTGACAAACTGGTTAAAAATATTTTTCCCAAATTATTTATTCTTCTATAACAGATATTCTATGTTTTTCTTGAATGCATTGAATAAACTGTGGAAGATATGCATACTCTATGTGTTTTACAGATTATTTCACCCAGTAGATCTTCTATTCCACCAGATTCTTTTGCCCCTTTAACTTTGGAATGCGAAGAAAATAGCATTTCCTATAAAACACTTGCATCACCTCAATAAATCAATGGACCAGCATTGGACCAGCAAGTCCACCATAGGCCAGAGCAGACACAGGAAAATTATATACTCAGTGGAATTTGGATTATTAAAGTGTGAAAACTTTGGTTTAATTCATCACTGTGTTTATGTTTTAAGACAGACATTAGAGGAGCAGCTTAAAACATAGGCTGAGAACAATCAAGCAAAAGGCCATTGGAAACAGCTACAAAGGGAAGGCATTATACGATGACTGCTGATTTTCGTAGACAGGAGTTAAGTCAGGAAGGCAGAAGCAACACAGCAATTAAACTGTTGATCCTCCAGTTCAAAGGCTTGCTATTTACAGATTCTGTTTCAAGACTTATTTCAATTTTAGGTATCAGTTTTGTTGTATAGAACTAACAAATACATTTTGTGGTGTTCAGTAAATGCTCCATTGAACCACATACAAGTTAAAGGCCATCTCTAAAACTTATTTCGAATAGTCAGCGTACAATTTTGTTGAATGTAGTATCATTGAAAGGTCAGTTTGCAAATTGTTATTCATCTCTAATGAAGGTTAAAGAGCATTGGCTTGTCTCTCTTTTGTTGTCTTTTGTGAATACCATAAAAAAAGAAACAAAAGCTTTTTTCTAAAATTGGATTGGGCTTCAAAATTCAGTGTTATATTCAACTATAAAGATACTTTACAAAAAAAAAAAAAAAAAAAACAAAAACACAACAAAAAAAATCACAAAACACTTATTTTTTTTCATGGAATCATCAAATTTTCACTTCAATATCTTTATAAGCCAACACATATGGTGCCCAAATAGACTGCTATGATATTGAAAACCTGCCAAATTCACATTTTAAAACTATACATGAGAGACCACTGGAAATAATTGCTTCATATGAAACTCTGTAGACAATAAGATTTGATGGGATAAGAAATTAAAAAAAAAGTATACCTATCAGACGTGGAAATATATTTAGGAGAGAAGTGAATTTGTGATATTGTGGCTGGAGCAATGCACTTCATTTAAGAGAGAGAAGTAGCAATATGTTTACTTATATAAACCAGATTTAATAAAGTTTGATAGCAAATGCAACAATGGTTTAACAGGATTTGATGGTGAAGTACGCTTGATTATTTACTGCATAGAGGACATGGTCAGATAAAATTATCAGGGAGATGCTCCTGTTGAATCATAACTTTCAGAGGTAACCCCCTTTCTTTCTAAACTCCAAATCTGTTTAAGTGTATCTCCAAACTTAGTCCCTGACTTGGTCAATGATTTATATCTAGACGATTGTATGTGCAGACTCAATCCTTTATATCACTTAGCTACAATTTCAATGTTTAGGAAGCTATTGTCCATTTACCAAGAATCTGTTACAGTAAGGAATCTCTCAACCTTGAGGAGTAACCTTGAGAGGTGTTCCTACTTAAGGGGAGATACTTGTGCGCATCCCACTGCCATGAAGAAGAAATCAGTGGGCCCCGGGCTGTTCACTATTTATAGAAAAAGATGATTGACTTACGGTCCTATTTGCATACTAGCCGTATATTGGGTTGGTGAATGCTTTTGTAACCTTCAGATGTTAAGCAAGGTCTATGGCCCCTAGCTGTTGAAAAAGATTTATGGCCGTTAAGCCAGATGTAGCCATCACAACCACCACTGCTGGCTATAGCTTAAGCAGAAAAAGGCAAGTGGTGGGGAGCACACCACCACAGATAACTTTATGGTACAAGCAAAAAACTGCTTCAGAATTCCAGAGTGAATTACAGACTTAGTAATTATGGGCTAAAAATACACACTCACTAGAACTCAAGCCAAAATTCAATGTACTCCTGTATTTTGGATTTAGCTAGATTCTTTCAGTCACAAAACTAGATCTCTGCTTACTTCTTTCTCACAGCCCTCTCTCCCCATGTGATTTTGGACAGTTGGGTCAATTAGCAATGTTTTCATGTATGAGAGGGCTGTTTTTTCCACAAGGTCTCTATGATGAGAGAGCTCAGCTGATAAGAGATTTAGTCACAGTCTGCCAATGAATATGGGACTCCATGATAGAAGTCCATCAGGGATTAACCTACTTTAAAAGAAGTACTGAAACTAGACATCTCCTTAAGCATCTACATTTACACATAGTTCAGTCATGCTAAAACAATTAATCCTGTGTACACAGCTGCTTCTACTGCAATGGAAAAAATATCGTTATAAGAAATTCATGTTCTTTTAATTTAATACCATCAGTCCAAATGGCCCCTCTTTCCTCCAGATTTATATGCTGAGCATGATATCATATTGTATGGAATATTTGGTCAGTTGGGGTTAGCTGTCATGGCTGTATCCCTTCCTAACTTCTTGTGCAACCCCAGCCTACTTGCTGGTGGGGTGAGGTGAGGAGCAGAAAAGGCCTTGACTGTGTGTAAGCACTGCTTAGCAATAGCTAAAACATCCCTGTGTTATCAACACTGTTTTCAGCACAAATCCAAACGTACCAGCATGCTGGCTACTAAGAAGAAAATTAACTCTATCCCAGCCAAAACCAGTGCAAGTGTGCATGCAATTATCTCTATTGATGCATGCAATTATCTCTATTGATGCATGCAATTATCTCTATTGATGAAGAATTAAAAAATAGACATATGATTCTATGTTTCATATCCACCTGGAGTACTGCATTCAGCTCTGGGGCCCCAACATAAAACCTGTTGGATATGGACCTTTTGGAGTGAGGCTAGAGGAGACCACAAAGATGATCAGAGGGTTGCAGCACCTCTCCTATGAAGACAAGGCTGAGAGGGTTGGCCTTGTTCAGCCTGGAGAAGAGAAGGCTCAGGGAAGACCTAGAAGCTTTCCAGTACCTAAAGGAGGCCTACAGGAAAGCTAGAGAGGGATTATTTACAACACCAAGTATTGATGGGACAAGGGGTAATGGCTTTAAACTGAAAGAGGGGAGATTTAGATTATATATAAGGAAGAAATTCTTTACTGTGAGGGTGGTGAGGCACTGGCAGAGATTGCCCAGAGAAGCTGTGGCTGCCCCAGCCCTGGAAGTCTTCAAGGCCAGGTTGGACAGAGTCTTGAAGCACCCTGGTCTAGTGGAAGGTGTCCTTGCCCATGGAATGGGATGTGGAATCAGATGATCTTTAAAGTCACTTTCAACCCAAGCCACTCTATGATTCTACAATGTGTTGGTCACCTTCAGAGTTTGATTTTTCTTTTAGTAAATGTAATATAATTTTCCTCTTTACAGCTCTTCTCTTTCAGATTTTGTACGCTTCAGGAATTTCAAGTTTCTATTATCATTAACAATTTCCCATAACCAGTTTACAGTGTGCAGGTTATTTATTCTTCAATATTCTCATTAGTTCTTCCAGATAGTAAATTGGTTTTATTTTTAATTTCTAAATTTTTCTATTTTGTTAAACCAGTCTTCATTATAAAGTGTACCAGTCTGCTCAGTGCTGTAATAAATGATTGCTAATACCAAAAAAACAGAAATATTCAGTTTACTTCCCAAAATCTTTATTGCTGCAGTTCAGTGTTGTTTTATTTTTGGTTGCTACAGTACCCTGAAGCTCACATGTGGTTTGTTATTTTCCCCCCTAGTCTTTATTGTCAACAAAATTTCTCCCTCCTTCAGCAGGTCTTTCTGAATTGTTATTCCCAAGATGTACAGCTTGCATATTTCCCAAGACTAAATATCATTTTGTTTCCTGCCAATAATTCTAACCTCCCTTGGTCTTGTTATTTTATTTCTTTATCCACAATGATATTTGCAATACATTCCGATTTCATATCATCTGGAAGTGTCATTAATGTGGCATTTACTCCTCCATGCAAAGCAGAAATAAAGTTTCTAAATAAAACTGGGCCTAACACCAATACTGGCTACATCTCCTTGGCCATTACAATTTTACATAACTTTTCTGATTGTCCTTCAGTCAGTTTTCCATCAGTGTGATGGTGTCACTTTGAACTAGTTTTGTGAATAACAATACTTATTCTGTATTGAACATATTCAGAACAAGATATTATAACATCTGAATGTTACTTTTGTAACCAGACTGTATTTCAACTCAAAAAACTTGCAGCCCTAATTTAAGTGACTTTTTCAGAAAGCTGAAGTCCTAAAATAGCTGAGGTTATTACAGACATCTATATGATGCTAGCAGATAGGTATTACACAGGTTCTGCAGGAAACCACAATGTTCTTCAACTCCAGCCTAGAGACAAGACAGGATTCCCTATAGTACCAAAAGTGACACTAGGACCAATGTTTAGTACTGAATCACTCCTTTATTTTCCATTTTCAGTCAGTGGAGTGTGGTAGTCACATAGAATAAGCAGTTCAGAAAAGTGGCCTGGCTTATAAGTAGATATAAATCTACTGTGTCATCTCCTGGAAGAGAAGGTCTTCTTATCTTTGACTAATGAAGATTGACAAAAGAGCTCATTTTAGTTAATATAATTAGCCAGAAGACAAATATGTACAGCTCAACTTGGCTATGCACACAAAGACATCAAATGACAATTCAGATTCCATACGGTGTGTGAAATGCCCTCACAGGTCTAAGAGAAAAGATGTAGGACTGCTGTGGTTTAAGCCCAGCCGGTAACTCAGAACCATGCAGCCGCTCGATCACCTCCCCCACTTCCTCCCCCTGCTGCCAGAGGTATGGGGAGGAGAATCAAAAGAATGTAACTCCCACGGGCTGAGATAAGAGCAGTCCAGTAACTAAGGTATAACACAAGCCACTACTGCTACCACCAATAATAATAATGATAAGGGAAATAACAAGGG
>JANHGB010023547.1:0-28282 GCA_026283785.1 Coracopsis vasa
TGATGTAATTGGTATCAGTGAGACTTGGTGGAAGGAATCCCATGATTGAGTGCTGGGATGGAGGAAGGCTACATGCTGTTCAGGAGGGACAGGCAGGGCAGGTGAAGTGGAGGTGTCATACTGTATGTAAGGAAGAGGTTTGACCGTGCAGCCCTTGCAGTTAGTGTTGATGTGGTTGAGAGCCTCTGGGTGAGGAGTGGGGGGACGGAAAACAAGGAGATGTTGTAGTGGGTGTCTGTGGACTGAAAGGGCTGGAAGGAAGGTGCTATGAGGATTGGTTAAGTACCCTGGGCTTGTCTAGTTTGGAGAAAAAGGAGGCTGAGGGGCAACCTCATTGCTCTCTACAGCTTCCTGAGGAGGAGAAGTGGAAAGGGAGGTGCTGGTCTCTTCTCACTGGTATCCAGGGACAGGATGTGAGGGAATGGTTCAAAGCTGTGCTGGTGAGGTTTAGACTGGACTTTAGGAAGCATTTCTTCACAGAGAGGGTGGTCAAACACTGGAACAAGCTTCCTAGAGTGGTGGTTGATGTCCCAGGCCTGCCAGTGCTTTAAGTTAAGAGGCATTTGGATGATGCCCTTAACAAGATGCTTTAACTTGGTCAGTCCTGAATTGGTCAGGCTGATTAGGTGATCGTGGTAGGTCCCTTCCAACTGAAATAGTTCTGTTCTATTCTGTTCTGTTCTAACAGTGCCATTATTTGTGAGAAAAGAGGAGAAAAGGTTAACAACTATGCAGATCTGCCTTTTGTCAATAACTTGATGAAAGGCAGAGGCATTTTTTTCCTGGACAACAACACTTTGAGCGAGAGTCATGACATGCAGAAGCGTATGTTTTTGTCCTGAGAATGTACCTAACACAAGGGCTACTACCAGGTAAAATAACACAGCAGAAGGTGAAACTCTGCCCTATTTCATTTATGCTAAGGTTATTAAAGGTAAGGTAAGGTTCATACAGGTAAAACATTTTCAACCAGTGTGACTCAGCGTATTAGTTTAGTTTACTGAAAATATTTTGAAATAACCTAACAAATATAGAATCTGCTTTTTTTCCTTTTCCCCCAGAAGTTAGCAGCAAAGATGGGGTCACAGGAGGGAGGCTGATGTCATTGCATCAGGAATGTCAGCTTGGCGTCTTCCACTAAAGTAATTTTCACAGCACTTGTGGGGAGTCTAAGCCTGGGACCACTGCATAGGGTGGTGAGCAGCTGAGCATCTTAGATGAATACAGCAGGCAAACTCACAAAGAATCATGCACATCTTCTTTCCAGCCTTGCAACGCGCTGTAAGAAGGAAGCTGTTAAGAGCTCTGTCTCAGTTACAGAAATCAAAGCTGTGAGGCAGACAAGAAGGGACCTGCTTGCCCTGTTTTCCGATCTTGTGAAACTGTAACCAAACAACACAAAGTCAGCACAGTACCTTTCACCTCTGGCCGGTACTGCATGCCATCCTCTTTCTTTCCAACGGCGTTCGTGTCATCTGTTTCTAGATGATAAATACATGCATTGATAGCTATTAGGAAAGGCTTATTTCCAGACCACTACATGCATGTCATTGAGAAGCCAGAATAGTAGTCAAAGAATTATTTAAATTGCAGTAAAACTGGACACATTCCCACATTGTTCCTCCCATACAACCATCGCACCAGGTCAGTAACCCGGTGTCCAGACCAAGATGTGGCACATCTCAAGCTGTAGGTTTTGAGCTAAAACTTTTCTGTGGTATGGGCCTAGGTTATTTTGGTGACAGTCTGCTTTTGTTTTCGGAACTGTCCAAATTACAGATCTAGATGTAACTGGCAAAGAGATGGTGGAAAGCTGTTATTCCCATGAGAAAGTCCTAACTGCAAGATCCCAAAACTGAAGAGTTATGCACACGGCTAACTATAAGGTAGCAGACCAAAGGGATTCAATAGATCATTCCAACACGGGAAAAAGAAATGGGTATTTGTGCAATCAGGGTCCAACTTGACTTACCTTGGAAGCACATTGTAAAGCCCACAGCAGCAAGAGGTATTCCACTTGCTCTCATACTTCTTACCACCCCCTCATGCAGCCAAAGAAAGGTAATGTAAACACAGCACATATATACGTAGGGCAAACATACCTCTGTGTGGGAAACTCTAAAATACAGGTGGGGAGTTCACTGATAAGTGGATCAGTGACTTCTGATCAAAAATGGAAATGGGAAAGGTATACCAAGCTCACTTATGTCGCAACTTTCATTGACCAGAAAACCAAAATTAAGCATACCTGAGCAGTGTCCAAGATGCCTGATGTCGATCTGCTCTTGCCTCAGACATGATGCTTCTCTAACAAAGCATGGATTGTTATAGGAACTTCCATCAGAAGCACATACGGGATTAAAACTGTATCCACTGCAGTCTATATTGCATACACACCTGTTGATTCAAACATACAGCAAAACAAGATTGACATCCAGCAAACAAGAATTAAGTTATGTTGAATCCTTAGCAAACACTAGCTCATACACTAATGCCAGGGGCGAAGAGCATGCTCCATGGGGATGCTGAAGAATCTGTTGATGTTTCAGGCTTCCAAGCAGAAGGTACAAAGTTATGAATCAGTGCTTCAGTGTGCTTTTTAATAAGGCATTGATGTTTCTCATCATTTTACTGTGATATCAATCTCATTGATTAACACCTGAAAATTGATAACACATTGCTAGGAAGATTTACTACATTAATATAACAGTTTGTGATGTCTGTTCTCAAAACCAGATGAATATTCTACTTTTGGGGGTCGTCAGGATCCCTGAGAGGGAAACAGAAAGAAAAGGATTCCCATTTCTGTTAAGCAGTAAAAAGGTATTTTCTATTTCAGAGGTTGTGCAGAATCAATATGCTCAGTTAAGTGTGCCATTTCAACATTTCATTTATACCTTTGAAAGTTAACAGTGGGGGCTTTTATGTTGTATTTAAAACAGGATTATGCGATCTGAATTATTTTATACTGCATCCAATTGACACTTTGGTTGTTTTAGATGTGGCATTTCCCATATAACTTGTAACAAGAGATTTTAAAATGAAAGTAGGAAAAATGAAGACCTAGCATGTAGCTGGTTCCTAATCACACAAATGTAGGACAGCCAAAGACTTAGGTAGTGCTGTGACTTAATCTGTGTTCAGTTGGACAGTTTTGTTACCCCAGCAAACAGGCCTGAAGTTGTACAGATGAGAATGTCACAGGAAACCTTTCCAGCTTTCAAATCCGCAGCCTTCTTGTTTTAATCAATATTTTACTTTTTAACTGAAGCTCTATTTTTGAATGACAGCTTCTGTGTGTGTTTCACTTTGCTCTGCAAGCTCTGCTCTGCCTCTGGACTGGGAAAAGTAAGGAATTTGGCTGCAGAACATGCGCCAAGGTGGGTACCATGTCCAGTGGTCAGTTGAGCTCCTCCTGGTGCTGTGAGAGCAAGAAGAGCTGCTATACATCTGAGGAGGAGGTGCCAGTGGGTACGTGATCCTCTCCTTACCAGAAAGCTTTGCATATGGGGCGCACGGTCTGACTTCTAGAAGCTGCTGCTAGCTTCATCACGATTCACTGTTATAAAACATGGGGTGGGAAAAAAAACCCTGAGCTACCAATTTACCAGGGTTTTTATGTTCTTTCCAGCTGTTCCAGGTACAATTAAACTATTAAATAGGTGTATGTGTGCCTCAAGTCAGTAAAAGATCTTGCGGCGGAACCCGATTCCATGCTGCAGAAGCACTGAAGATGGCCAGTGTAGCTTTCACTCTTTATCCACCAGCACCTTTTGTTGACAGAACTTACAGGTGCTAATTTTGCCAGTAATATTTCATGCCTGTGAACTTCAGGTTGTTGCTAGACAAAAGAACGCCTCTAGCGCAAGCAGGTTTTTAAGTGCACGTAATGGTACTGCCCCAGTATTAAGTCTCTGTACCTCTTAGAGACCCGCCTCAAAGCACTAATGAAGCCACTAAATATATATTAAATATAAATTTAATATATATTAAATATAAATGCAAACCTTAGACCCAGGAAAGGAAGGACTCCTTTGTTTACATGCTCCCGCATGATTTTAAGCCTAATAAGTCTAATGAGGACTTTAACAGGATTTACTATATGCAAATAAAAGGCTCAGCAGTTGTGCACATTTATTGACACATGTGAGCAGACAGCTAGTCCTAATTTCTATGACACTGGTTATGTGCTTACAGATACCTTCACACAGCCTTAAAGCTCAGGAACCACCACTGCCTGCATGCACCCCTCCATGTCACATTGGTATAGGTATCTCTAGACTGATCCCATCTGTATTTCTATGTTCAAACTGCACTAAATCTGTCTGCAGTCACCATCCAAGGTCTGTGGCACTGTAATTACTGTTGGGATTTGTCATCCCTAGTGACAAATAAGGTGAGTTTTGAAAGTATTTTTTTCTTCCCTTTGGTGACATTACAGGCAAGAGTTGAAACTGCTTAGAAGCTGCATACATTTGCGTGATTCGCTGTGTTTAGATTTAGCATCTAATCTTAAATGTTTACTTTCGTAGCGTTGCCAAATGCTTGGTTTGGGGGTAGTTGTGAATTCCTGACCCCGTTTTTTTGACAAACGCTCTCAGTCTTAGCTCCAAGAATCCTTTCAAAGTACAAAAATTTCTTTTCATGTTTTAAAATTTACCTCTAAAGGCAGGAAAATGATAACAAAAAACAACACCAAAAACTACAAAAGGAGAGCTTGTGACACTCCCGTGAGTGCTGGGGCAGCACGAAGCAGCTGAAGCCCACTGACCAGCTGCAACAGCCTTGCAGGACAGACTTGGTGACTGCCAGGGGTAGGAGTGAGTGAAACATCAGCCTGCTGCCTGTCTGGATGCTGGGATTCGCTGGAGGCTTGCAAGCACACCAAATCCCCATCAGGGCCCCGCTGGCACTACAGACCACCACCAGCTGGCAGCCATATGTGCTTTCCACCCACAGGCTAGATGGGTCTCGCCAGCTGGACAGACCCATACAACCAGTGGAATACGTTCCTGCTGCCCATCCGTACCCATGCTGCTCACACACGTGCTCCCCAGGCACTGACCGCCCTTCCCCATGGGAGATGGGGTGGATGGTCCTGTGCCTGCCTCACTGTGCCTGCCTCACTGTGGCTCACTGTTACCAGCTGTTACCCATGCTGCTCACTGTGATGGTCCTGTGCCTGCCTCACTGTGGCTCACTGTTACCAGCTGTTGCTGACCACAAAACCAACTGTGCTGCTGGGGCATCCCCTGGCATTTGTGTCCCTGATCTCCGGCATCTGCCCCCTCTTACAGGATCCACACCATCCTCCTTCCAGGCACCCTTCTCCTGTCCAAGGGCACAGCCTTTCAGGACACCTCCTCTCCAGGGCCCAGGCCCTTGGTTTGTGGTCTATCTGCAGAAATGCAGCTTCCCAGCTGCTGAATCTGTCTCATGGCTCTTTATTAACTGGACGTATCAGGATGTGACACTTTTGCTTAGCCCAGGCATTAACCAGAATTTACAACCAGTCCATGTTTATTGCAGCTCCTGAGTTCAAAAGCTCAATTTCAGATGCTCTCGCCCAGCATGGCATCTAATTGCCTGCCTGAAGCCATTAGCTACTTCTTTGCCTAAAACCATAACGCCAAATGGTACATCTGGCCTTCACCTGGCCATTAAGGTACTGGTGTAGATGCTTTGACAGAGCTGTCTGGCATGTAAAAGAGGGTGGTTTACGTACACTGTGAGATAATGAACAGTTGAACTGGACTGATGTACCTAAACAAATTGCAACTATTATGCTTCATTATTCCAACAGAAAAGCGTGAAGCCTTCCAGAGGGCTGAAAGGGAATGAGTTAAGATGAGGACATGGCTGTGACATGATGCTCTGATGCAGTCTCCCTGGATGCCGTAGGGTGGCAGAGAGTGAGCCAGGAGCACATGTTAGAACCTTGTACCCATTAGAGAGTCCATATGGGATGCAGTGACGTTGTCCTTGCTCATAGTTGGGTGGTACTACCCTCCAAATACAGCCAGGCCTGCAGGAAGTGCCAAATCGTGAGACAAGAGCAGTGAAATGTGGGGATTGCTGCTCTCGATAGAAAACATGAAACAAAAATGTTTTTGACTGCTCAGTGTTTGTGAAGGAAGGTAAAACTGTGGGAGAGCAAGTTGCTGCTCTGATGCTGCACATCAAACACATTGAAACTGGTGGCTGAGTGCCTGCAAAAGGACAGGACCACCACCGCAGACTGAAATGAAAAGGCAGCTCAGGAAAGTATTGGAAGATCCCCAAATGAACTCACTATGAAATGCTAAAAACATGTTCCATCGTCTGAAGTCAGAGAGCCACAGAGAGCAAACAATAGCTTGATACTGAGGAGATGACAGAAAATATATCCTTCTGAGGGGAGCCACATCCCCCACTAACGAGTCTGAGTCCTGCAGCTAGGCAGAAGTCAAAGCCCAAGGCTAAAAAAGCACAGCCTATGGGGCTGAACCATCCCACAGACCATACAAGCAGCACACAAGCATGGGAGAAGACGCATCAGACAGTGTTAATGAGCTAAAAGCCGTAGAAGACAAGTACCATAGAACACCAGGTTGGAAGGGACCTCAAGGATCATCTGGTCCAATCGTTAACCATTAGTGTATAGCTAATCCTAGAATCCCAGACTGGTTTGGGTTGAAGGGACTTTAAAGCTCATCCGGTTCCAAGCCCCTGCCATGGGCAGGGACACCTTCCACTAGAGCAGCTTGCTCCAAGCCCCTGTGTCCAGCCTGGCAGAAATCTTATCTGGGCTTTTGCAGGCAGGAGAAGCTGTGTGAGGTACCATGAACTGTGGGCTTTGTTTTTCTTCACAGCTGAAGACTGAAACTGGACACAGAATTGAAGCCACAGGCTGTAATCTGTTTCTTTTATGCTGGCGAGAGAGCACAAAGACAGCGGAGGACAATACAGAGAGCTGCTGGGGATGGGAAGGCAGGAAAAAATCAAGATCATGAAGGGGGACTGGGATATGTAGGAGGGGCACCCAGAGAGGAGAGAGTAG
This sequence comes from Coracopsis vasa, assembly GCA_026283785.1. Classification (NCBI taxonomy): domain Eukaryota; kingdom Metazoa; phylum Chordata; class Aves; order Psittaciformes; family Psittacidae; genus Coracopsis; species Coracopsis vasa. The sequence goes on from JANHGB010023547.1 coordinate 7,040, forward strand.
ACCCTAACTGTGAAATTCCTAATATCCCACTTTTTAAGCACTGCTTACTTCTGCCTTAGCTCCCACCAGCACCATGTCCATGTACAGCAGTCCACTACAGCAGTGCCACATGCAGTTTCCCGAGCTCGGCTACGGACACTTTCCAGCATGACTTGTGCAGAATGACTGATGAATGGCAGCCCTGCCCCAAGGCTGGACTCCTCCATCCACCAGTCTGATACAGGCGCTAGCCTGAAAACCTAGCTTGAGGGCAAAGGGATGCAAAGCTTTTGATCATATTCCTAAATTCACATGCCCAGCATAAAAATATTAGGCTATACAATTAAAGATATTTAATTAGAGGCAATCAAAGCTTGAGCCCCATCTCTCAGGCAAATGCTCTGACAGGTATGTTCATTCCTTGGGAGTGACTGCCAAGATCAGGAAGGATCTTGGGAAAGAAAACCCAGAATCATGGAAATTTTCACAAAGAGAAAGTAACCCTTCTGAAAGCTTGCAAAATAAAAATGCCAGAACACTTTTAAACATCACAGTGTATTTCTCATGGCTCTCAATTATTTACTCCTGCTATTTGGAATAACTTCCAGGAAGAATTGCCTCAAGCCCAGCAGTGGTGCCAGCATAAATTGTTGTGTGACAAACATGATGGGACACCTGCTTGGTGTCACCTGAAAATAAAGAATCACAGAATAGAATCATAGAATAGCTAGGGTTGAAAAGAGCCTTATGATCATCAAGTTCCAACCCCAGCTGGTGCCTTCAGCCTGATGTGTGGCTGCTCAGCACAACCTTCAGATGAAAAGAGTTGGTCACTTCAGAATATGTCAGTTAACAGAATCATGTACTAACAACGTCTTGAAGTGCTTGATGCTGCACACCAGAAAGAAGTGAATGGGTGCTTCAAGTTTTTGCTGTAACAGCTTGCTGTAAAAGTCACATTGGAATAAAAAGAGTCAGAGCACTACAGGAGTCTTTCTTTTCACAATAACATTCCTACTGGCTTTAACCAAAAGGATTGAAACAGGTAGTTAATCCAAGTTGATGTCTTGCTGGAGAAGGTTGCTGCTCAGGGTCCTCAAACAGATCTTTTCCCTTGCTTAGCCCTGGAACATCAACAAGACATATTCAGGTGTTTTTCTGATGTACTAGAAAAAGCCCTTAACTTTGTCTCCTGTCACTAGAGAGTTGACATCCTATGAAAAAGGCACCAGCTTGCTGTGACAATGTGCTTTTAGAAGTTGCGTTTGTATCGTTCGTTCATCAACACCATTAGTTAAACAGAAGAGCATTTTAACTTCAGGAAAGTACAAAGTGCTATAATTAAACCAAACAAAATTTCTAGGTGGTTTTAATAAATACGAAATGAGAATGTACAACTCATTTATTAGGTGTAACAAAGAAAACGTGTTTAGTAAAATGATGTGACACATCTGAAACGAGCTTAGTCTGTAAGAGCACTTGCTGCTATCAGTAAATTAATTAGATCCCCAGAGATCAGAACACATTTCAAGGCTCTTTTTTGTTTTCAGGCTTCAAGGTGTACGTGGTTTGTTGGAAGTTCTGTGTGCTTAAAAACCATGGTAGATTCAAAGAAAAGAGAGAAAAAAGGGAAAGGAAAAGCATTACAGACTTGTGGAGTGGGCTTGGCTACTGAGAGACTAATGTTTCCAACCAACAGAACAGGCTGCTGCATTTGTGCCCATCTGGGATTTGCTCACAAATGTACTTTTCTGGCTTGTGCTGACAGAGTGCTGCTTGCTGCACCTTCCCAATAGCCAACTGCAATAGTAAGCTTTCGCAGGTATTCATCTATTTATTGGCACATCTGCTTACAAATATAAAATGGAAACACTAGAATAAAACAAAGTGTGTGAAATGCACACAGATGGATAAGGGTATGCTTGATGGAATAAATCAAGGTGAATTGAAATAGCAGAGGTGTTGCAATTGCAGTTAAGAAGATAACCATGTCAAATGAAGGATTATCTTTCATTTGATGTTTCTTCCCTTGTGTGCAATTCTTTCCAGATGAAGCCTGAACTAAGAAAATCTGGATTTCAGGGTGATTTCTCTACCTATTTGTCTAGAGCTGAATCTTCATGAGGTTTTTATGGCATCTTTTTTCAAATCCCTTTATAGCACAAAGGAAAAAGAAAGAGTAGATTTCAATTCTACAAACTTCTCTGTGCCCTGCTTGAACGCCCTCTTGGCCTTTACTTCCACCCGGCAATGCAGAAGACCTTTTAAATGCCATAAGCTTCAGCTACTTTCCTTCTTGTCCTTTAATTTCATGGAATGGCTTGCTCTGACCACTGTAGAAATTTAGTCCTTTCCTGCAGTGAGCTTCTAGCAGCATATGTGGTGAACCGCTGCTTCCTCTCACAAGAGCAACATAACCCTCCCTCCACCCTTGAATAACAGAAACCTTCAAAGACTTGGCACACACTGCTGCAAAGATCATTAAAAATATACATTAAAAAAACCCCAGGCCTGGATAATTATCCACCTAGGATCAATTCATTTTCTTAATAGTCAGTATAATGAAAAGACCATTATACTATTCCTTTCATATCAGGATTTCCTGTAGCTCAGTTTTACATGATTCAGTAATCCCATGACACAATCCTAAATCCCTTGTTTAGGTTCATTTCCTCTATTGTTTGTGACTGTGTGTTTTGTTTTACACACAGATACTTAGGACTTTTTCTCTGCTGGACCAGAAAGCTGTGAATTGCATTAACACAGGATTAAGACACCCTTCCTTATGAATACCCGCATACAATATCAGACCCTAAAAGGCCAAAAAAAGAAAGGTTGGCTATGGCAGATGAGCAAGAAAGTGTTCAAAAGAGGCAAGTATGCCATACTTGTAACAGAACATATCTTTCTCTGGAAGAAAAATTAGATAGACTGGGATTTTAAAATGTCTATATTGGTATTTCTAAGTGCACTGGATACACTTCTGAACTTCTGGTTTGGCCATTGTGAAAACAGACACTATGTAAATTATAGGCCACTTGAATCTATATATTGCTGATACACACTTTCATTCCAAGGCAGATCTCGTAAAATGCTAATCTCAAAAGGTCTACTTAGGGATCAGTTGTCAATCTTTTCTGAAAATCTACATTATGAGTCAAAACAGATCTTTGACAGCATAGTACACATTAAAAAAAGACTGAATGTGCTCAGAATCTCATTTCCATATTTCATCTGTTAAAAACGAAAATATCGGTAAAAGTGAGAACATGACACATTTGGACCTTTACAGTGAGGTTATTTTTAAGTTAATGATTTCCTTATCAAAGACCAAAAAAAAAAAAAAAAAGGAGAAAAATTATGTTTTAAACTCAAAGTAATGAAATTTATTCCAGCCATTTAGGGACTAAAGGAAAGGAAGGCTGTTACTGAGCATAAGACGGAAGGCAAGATAACCATTCAAGTAGGGCCTTGACAAGATGGAGAAACCTCCTGAAGGCTGAAGATGCAGGGAAAGCCACATGACAGACTAGGGGACGACTGGCAGGGGAGCAGCTCTGCAGAAAAGGACATGAGGGTCCAGGGGAGCAGCAGGCTTGGGGCCTGCATTACAGGAGGGCTGCCAGCAGAGCAAGGTAAATGACTGTTGCCCTTCACCCTGCACTCGTCACGTCCTGTCTGATGCACTTTGTCCAGTTTTGGCACTCCCCAGTAACAACAAGTACTTTGAGAAACTGGAGAGGGTCTGGTGGTGAGCCACTGTGATGGGTAAACCGCTGGAGCTTGTGCTGCATAAGGAATGGCTAGGGGCAATGGGCTTGCTCAGCCTGGAGAAGAGGAGGCTAAGGAGGTGACTGCTGTCAACAACAGCCCAGGAGTGGTCATTAAAACAGAGAAAGGCTCTTCTCAGACGCGCACAGTAGAGGGGCAAAAGATAACAGCTGCAACTCATGGTGAGAGAAATCCTGATTGAACAGAAGGAAATCATTCCTCAAATAATAAGTAGACTGAACAGATGCCCAGATGTTCAATCTCCCTTTGTGGAGATGGTCAGGGCTTTCCTGCAGAAGCCCTTGAGTCACCTAAGTGAACTACCCCTGGCTGCAGTGCAGGGACAAAGCCTAGACCCAAAAACCTTCTAGAGATCCCTTCCAACCTGCATTATTCTACGGTTCATAAATTCATTCTGGGTATTACTTTCCTGAACTTCAAACACACTTTAAAATGCTTTTCAAAGCAACATTCCTTCTTGTTTTATTTGGGTATTCAGCAGTGCTTTGGCATGCAAGAGAAAAGGGACACACCACATAACACAGTGCAAGAGCAGAGGATATAACTCCTCATAACCAATACTACTTTTTATATTGGAAAGATGTTTCACATTGCAAGAAAAAAATGTGAGCTGAAACCACTATTCTTCAATTGATTCAGTATATTTTAAATGTTAATATTAAAATAGTATAAATATTTATTGTTTACTATAAATGTAATAAATATATTCTTTACATTTAATAGACAAGTATTAAAATGTTTTCTTTTGGTATGCGTAAGAAGATACTTGTGGAAAAAATGACCAAATAGTAGCAAGAAGCCTTAAAAAAACTTATGGAAATCAGAACCATTTGAAAATTGATGTCTTACGAAGAAATATACATACTTAAGAGCCCACCTGTCTAATCACAATACGAAATAGTTTATAGTATCAGGTTTCTTGCCAGTGCTGCAGGTGGCTACTGTAAAATAATAATAATAATAATAATAAAAAGTTATTCATCTCCCTCTCCAAAGACTGTAAATAAATAGTAATTTCGGTTTCAATCATATGCAATAAACTGAGCTATTGTGCTGTTTAGAAGCTTCATAAAGATTACACTGAACATTATTTATCTGAGCTTTTTAAAAATTCACTTAGAGTCCTAAATAGGCACAATAGTATTACAAGTATTTATATACCCTGCTTTCATTGAAGAAAGAGTTCATCTAAGTGATACATTGATGAGAATGATTTTACAACCACATCTGTTTCCATTTGTTCTGCATTCATACTGTATTACGTTAAGTGTTTCAATATAATCGGTATACTATCTTTTGATTGTGTACTGATAGGATGATCTGTTTATCTACAACTGAAAAGTCAAGTGCATGCTAAGAAAAGACTGCAGCCTAAATAGTCCAGAGTATATCAACAGTAGACCATATGTGTTTGTGTAGGTGCACTCCCTATCAGCTCTAGGTGGCCCCAGCTTTGTGCTGCAACCTTCACCTCCACTTCCCAACCTGACTGCATTTCCAATTCAGAATTCCAGCAGAAAACACACAACCACTCTTGTGCTACCTACATCTCTAGGTTTCTGGCCAGTTTCCCACACAAAAGTTTAAATTTACCAACCTCTCATTTACTTTTTCACTCCCGTGTTTTGCACCAAATCATTCCATGATTCTATGATTATACATGATACGTTGCCTTCTCAACAGAGCAGAGGAAGGTTATGGCCAGAGAGGCATTTTGATGGGCAGGGCAGAAAGGGAGGTACTGAATGAGCTGTCTCAGGAAACAGCTTTTCCCATGATGTAAACAATCTATGTTTCACTTTTGTTGCTAAAGGGGAAAAAAATCCCCCATGGCTAAATCCCTGTTAAACCTGTTGTCTGCATCCTGTTACTATGGACTTACAGAAAACCACTCTACAGATAATATGGCATAGTACATGTTTATGCAACTTAAAACTAGTGGTGCATCTACAAGTGATTTTCTACGCTCTTGAAAAGCCTGTCCTGCCCATAAAGTACCAACTTTTTAAAGTACTTACAAGTTGTAGGAGAAAAGAAAAATAAAAGGAGAAATCTATTTCTGTGATTTTTCCTCTTTGCATTTATATGAGGAAGTAATGTACTGATTTGCATACAGTCAAACTCCGGTTTTCTATTTTCAGTATGGTATGCTGTTTACGACAACCATCTCCTCAGACTTTATTTCTTTGTCTCAATCAGTCTGCTTAAAATCGACTGAAATTCTTCTGCAGAAGCAGTGGAAATTATAAAGTTGTTTAGATTTTTTTCATTCAATTTACTATGCATTGCAACCACTTCTGGTTTAGATAGATGATGTTTCTGAGAAATCAAACAAAATGAAGATACAAATCTAAAACTCTGTGCAAAGCCTGAATTCTTCAAACTATGTGTGATCTTGTGTAATAAAAGCATATGTAGCAACTTTGATCAGAGACAGCCGCAATGCTTTAAAGCCAAACATGAAAACTAAAAATCTGCAACTTTTTCCAAGGGAAAAATGCAATTTAAGAGCAACAGAAAACATCACTAACTTGTAATATGGAGGGCATCTAAGCTGTGTACAACTGACCTTGTTTAAATTTGCTTTTAAAAAGCACCACAGAATCACAGAATAATTTAGGCTTGAAGGGATGTGTAGAGGTCATCTAGTCCAAGCCTCTGCTCAAAGCTGGCCCAGGAATGTATCTGATCAAGTTCAGACCATCTCCATGGTTGGAAACTCCACTGCCTCACCAGACACCATATTCCAGTGCCAAACCACCCTCATGGTGGAAACATTTTCCATTATGTCAGATCAGCATTTCCCATGCTCTGACATGTGCCCGTCATCCCTAGAACTATCACTGTCCTCCTCTGAGAAGAAAGGACTTGCTCAGACATCAGCAAATCCAACTATAAAAATCAGGAAATGCCAAGTAGTCTTGCTTCTGCTTTTTTGTTGCAAGAAACATCCTACAGTCTTCAAGTACCATCATTTTTTGCATAGGACTCCTACATCTCTCCAGGCCCAAAAGACAAACTACAGTCCATATGGAATAAGCCTGTATTTAGCAGGATCTTTCTGTTATTAGGGGAAATTCTGCCCATTCTGTGTTCTAGGCTGTTGTGGCTGGCCTGTTGGCAGCCCATTTACCTCAAACCACTTGACATTTTGTGGCACAAAAGTCTCCCCTTCCACCAACTGATTAATCATTTTATCCATAATTTAGTTTCTCTATTCATAAAACAGGCGTATAGATTCCATTCTGCTTCTCAAGAGCACTCGGAACAGAAGGAGCTGATGTTTATAAGGTCTCAGACTGCACGGCTTGAAAAAGGATGAAAATAATGCATAATTGTATATTTACTGTAAGTATTAGCATCTCATTAATATGGATTGAGATTGCCTACTGCACATTAGCAGACAGTTCAACTAACTCATTCAGTTACTATCATGAAGCAAAATCCTTTTAAAGTGCCTTCTGTAATCATGTGAATCACTTTATTAAGTCTTAACATCACAAAGTACAAGCACTATCTGGGCCTAAGAAGTTCACTTGAACGGAACTAAATGTACTTTTTGTTTGCGATACAGTAGACATTACCTCACTATTCAAAACAGTTACAGTGGCCATTCTCATGCCTAAAAAGGAAGATAAAAACCAGAATACTTTTATGAAATCAGGGTGTGTGTGTGATTTGCTAGAACTAGGGGTGATAGTGGTTGTAATATGCTTCAAAATTGAGTTAAATAATGATATGAGCCTAGCAATGCTTATACAAGTCTGATGAAAGGTACTGCCAATAATTTTATGTCATGATATAATTTTATGAGGTTGAAAACATGTTGAAGCCCAGCAGGCAAGTGAGCAAAAATAAGATGTAAAAAGCATTTTAAGGGGTGCTCTAAACAATGTTCCCAAAAGAAGATTTCAATTCCATCTTGTTTCTCCCAGGTAAATAACTGCTTTAATTTTAGGAAAAGAAGAAGCCAACTCCTAACTTCTACTCAAGCAAGTCTGTGACTTTCTGTGTGGCTTGTCAAAATCAGCGTTGTGAAGACAATCCATGTTAACAGAGCCCGATTCAAATCTAAGTCTAAACAGACAGTGAATATCACTAAAGCCTATTATAATGGTCAAAGATACTGGAACAAATAAAATAAGATTAAATTATTTAGCCTGGAAATCTGACAAAATTGAAAGAAATGCTCTGACAGATTGTGACCAGCCCTCATGGGAACATTTTCTAACTTTTGAGTATTTCCTACATAAAAAGTTTTGTTTTCGCCTATTTTTTTAATGAGGACTAATTAAAGAAATCTTAGAGGCAAAAGAGTGTTCTCTTCCTGTTGTCAAGAAGATGAAGCATGGCTTCATTTTATGTGAGTAGGATGTAGTGAATAAATCTTCCACTCCTTAACTTTATTCTAACTCATAGATACTACATAGGCACAGGAATGTCAATTCCACAAGCACAGAATGAATAGGCAAGCTTTTACTGAAATTGAATGCTTCAGGATTTATCTTTAAAGTCAACAGCACTCTCAGTGCATACAACAAACAGAGATATATCGATTTTGCCAGTCATAAATTGAACAGACCAAAGCAGTATTGCAGAAAATTATTAGCATTATAAAAACCAGCTACAGCTCATTTGTCTCTCCAGAAAAGAGCAAGCCTACTTTGGTACTGTGACATTTCATGAAATGTGAAGTATTCATGAGTACTATTACCATTTTGGTTTCCCTTGTATGCTATGATATAATCTTGAATACACACCTTGAATATTAGTGCTAAGCTGCTTTACAGCCCGAGATGCCTTCATGCTGATATCCTGTAATAAAATCTTGTGCAATTAAGACATATTTCAACATGAAATGGATTCCAGCTGGAAGACAGAAGCTTCCCCAATTAGCGATGTTCAGGCACTGTTACTCTGAGATGTTGCTCCCTCCATGCACACAAAAATGTACTTCTCTCAAATTGCACTTCTCTCAAAACACCTTCACACACTGCCTCTGTAGCTGTGACTCCAATACCTGGCATCAGCCCAGAAACTAGCTAAGCTTCTTCCATACTAGTGACCACTGCCAGGAAAATAGCTGTGGGAAAACAAAGCCCCATCAATTAGATGGGACTTCTTTTACCTCCCAACAAACCTCAATACCCTCACAGGGATGTCTAATTGAGTCCTTTCCTCTCTAATGTTTCTGCCCCTTCTGACAGCCACGCAGAGCCTGGACAGACACATGCTCTAACCACCAAGCACCCTGAGTAGGGGAATTTGGTGCATCTGCTTCTGCATTATGGATTGCTTTTAGTATCTTCTTGTTTCTTAACCACTTGTTTTGAGCTCTGACAACAACTGGTATTTTTCATCACTTTTTCCTTGGGTGCATCTAAGAGCTAAAGTGGCACAGTGAGGTTGGAAGAAGTGACAGGCTCAGGTCACAAGTTCAACTTGATGTTTAGGTTCAAGCTTTGCACTGATAGAAACAACTGCCTGTAATACTTTATGAACAAGCAGAACATAGAGAAAAACAAATCCCAGGGATGAGTTAAACCTGTTTGGTTTGTGTTTTGCTTTTTGTTGTTGCCAGGATAAAACAGATCAAGGTCCTTTGTTTGAACAAAATATTCAATAAAGATTTTCCCTTTGTTGTTTTCCTCCTTTACCTTGCAGCTGCAGATGGTTTGTTCTTTACAGACACACAACAAACACATTATTATTGGACATCAATAAAGCTTCAATTAGGAATAACAAATACAGTGAAGCATGATCATGTACTTTTCCTTTTTTTTAACATTTCCCCCCACTTTTGTTCACTGATGTTGTTAAGGAAAACTTATTACTTACCCAACATTTTCTGCATCCTCGTCACACTCAGCCCTATATTTGCAAACTCCGCATTTTGAGTGTTTTCTCTGAACTTCTGTCCCAGATCCTTCATACTCTAAAATAAATATGATATTGTTAACAGAAAGCATGACTTTCGTATTGAGCTCTGATTTTGCTTACCTAATCCATTTGCCTTCAGGTATATTGTCAACATGCAGATATCATACAGTGAAGCTATTAACCTTAATAGTTCTCCCTTTTCAAAATCAGGCAATTGGAGATTGGTAAAACTGTACCAATGTCAAGAAAGTGTCCCTGAAAACACTAATGCTTCATTGATTGACTCCTCCTTTATTCTCATTTCAATGATTCGTATTTATTCTTGCTCCACCAGACACACAACTGGCATTGACATGTGTCCCAGTCACATGTACTCTTCATTGGCACTGATAATGTAGAAACCTTGTGCCTTTTAATGTGCTTGAATATTAGGTAGTGGGGATTTAAATGCTATTTTACTTGACAGTCTTTAAGTGCAGATATCCTTACTGCAATCCTAAATGCAAGGTTACTGCTTGCATTTTCTCCCCTTTCTGATTCCAAATGATGAGATTAGACTGTGCTCATATATATATGCTGTGGTATATTTTCCAGCTTACTCTGTTCAGTTATACAGGATAAAAGAAAAAAGTCATCTTAACAAGAAACTCGTGGAAATGCCACATATCCTAAAAAGTAAAACTAGTATCTCAAATATGCTGATCCTAAAAATATCTGCACCAATCTTACTGTTGACATGTACAACAAAAGTCTTCACCAAGTAAAAGGGAAATAAACTATACTCTTATTGTTTCGCTACCATTAGTCACTCCTCCTTTTTATTTTAACAAAGTGATAAAGGAGAACTACACATCTGAGCAGAAGGAAAAAAGCCACAGAAATCTGCAGAGGGAGTCAAGAAGCATTTAACATATCGCAGTATCGTGGCAGCCTACAGCTGACTACACAAGGCTGTCGGGTGGACAGAGATCAAAGTGATCCTTTTTCTCATAGCAGCTTAGCAGCTTTGTGTGCTTCAGCAACAGCAAATCAAACACCACCAATTGAACAGCTGCATTTACATTCTTTAGATCCACACCAGTCCTTCCTAATTTTCCTGGATCTTGGCTGAAGGGAGTCTCTCCCTCCTACCTGTGGGGCTGTGCTTACATGAAGAATAGTGCAAGTGAGCCTCTCAAATTAACTTTTCTCTAAAGCATGCTGTACATTTTTCTATCACTACTCAAGTTGCAGTAGAGGTCATTTGCTTTTATCTTTATGAATGTGCATCTTATTTGATTTTTCCTTCTTTCTAGATACCACATTCCTATGCCTGAATTTGGCATCCTAAAGTGAGTTTTAGTGTCAGATTTCACTTTTCCATGCCAGTAAATGATCCCCTACAGTTTGAGTAAGTTAAACAAATTGCACTGCTCATGGCTTTCATTCATGATATTTCTACTTCTTTTGCTGTTCTTATGACCCCAACACCCTTCCCCAGCATGTTAGTACCCTCCAGAACAACAGATACAAGAGCTGGACACACTGCTCCAGGAGAGTTGTCATAAAACCCAAATACCATCTATGATATTCTCCAGTTAAAACATCTAACAACCATTTTTCTGCACTGACCATTATTATTCACATTCACCTTATTCCCCAATGAGTCCTTTTCAGGGTGATCAGTCAGTAGGAGAGAGGGTGCTATTGAGGAAAAATTGCCTGTATCCTGGACTCGCTGCATATAACTGTGTCCTCAGACATTAAGATCCCACCTGCTTGTGCATACTGTTAGCTCAGTGACCTGTTTTCTGTCATCCAGACCAAATCAGTACTGACTGAGCTGCTCCCGGGTCAGCAGTGGAAGGGGTTACGAGGCCAAGGACAGTCCCTTGAAACACACTCATTTTGTAACGATTCCGTAACATTTAACAGTCACATAACAATCTATTGATTTGCAATGTTTTTCCACACCAGATGTGTACTGTGTGGATGTTGCACATTTTGTTACTTAGACTTGTATGAGAGATTGCCTTCCACTGAGAAAGGTTATGGTTTACATAAAATGTTCTGTTGTACAAATGTCTTTCTTGGAAAAATAGTCTTAAGGAAAAGGTAAATTTCTCAATAAATGTTTTCCATGTGCCCATGATGACTGGAATTACATATTTTTCCCTCCCTTAACTCTGTACTCAGTTGATTCTTCTGCCTTCTATTCCACTGCTTGGATGCCAGTATGAAAGGCTGTAGCCCTCCCGATCATCACATCTATCTTTTCTCAAAATATTTGTACATTATTTCTTATCATTCAGCTGAAGAAAAAGAGGCCAAAGAAGTCATTGTCAGCCCAGAGAATTCTTTACCACCCATTTTTAAAGCTTTTCAGTCAGACCTGCTGGTTACAAAACACCTGACTTCAACATTCGGTGCTTAATAACCTCTTGCAGTACTGCTAGCATGGGAAATATTTCATTGTATCTTATGTATGCTATCTGACTTGACTACAAACACAACCCAAATGCTTTACAGAGCACTTCCACTGCACTATTAGCATTTCAATTCTGTAATGGAGCAAATGAAGCAGCACATACACACACACACGCACATGCACATCCCTCCCTCATGGGCTTTAGCTCTGCTGCTTGTGAATGCCCCGACACCTTTTATTTTTCATAAACAGTAGTCCACAAGTACTTGATCCTTGTTTTTATATACTATTCAGTGTAAATCTCTCTCTCTCTCTTCTCACCCCCTAAAATTGCTTTCTCTGCCTTTTAAAGTTAGGTTTGTTTTAGAAAAAGTGTGGCCTTTCTTTCTTGATCAGAACTTGCTGGACCTCATTTACATGGAGTTATTTACCTGTACTGTACTTTGCATATAATAAATATGTGCAAGTCAAGAACACCTGCACCTTAGGTATAAATAATTTACACTTGTCAGGATGAAGTGTAACACAGATGAATGTGTATTGATGCAACATTTCCAAGTTAGGTGATAGTCATCTATAATTTTCAGAAGCTTCTTTCATTACTAGCTGCATCATGTTTTAGTAGTAGCAGCATCCGACACTGTGTATAATTTAGACTGAATAGAGTTTTCCCACCAATACAGAATAGATGAATACTGTTTTTCAGCCTGAATTGGTAGCAGACATTTTCATTACCACATTTGTGTGCTGTTGAAATAAGTTAACCCATTAATATTTGAAAGCATAAGTTTCTTTGCTGCAAATGTCTCCAAATAGACAAGGCATCCCTTGACAGATTGCCCCTTTCTTCTCCTTTCTCCCCCACATTTGATTGTTCCTAAATAGGTTATGGCCATTAATTTTAATATTCAAATCAATCAGATCTTCCCAGCAGGTTTCAGTAATATCAATTAGATCAAAATATGTTCCTAAATGAGAAATTTAAGCTCCTCTTGTTTATTAAGCAGGCTTCTAATATTGATGTATAGATGATTATGGAATTTCTTCTCATCACTTTAGTTGGAATCTTGATTAATTCTGTTCTTTGACATCTTAATTTCACAATGAGTGAAAGCTCATTTTCCCTCTCTTTTCAGCTTCCTTTTGTGTTTCAGGGCAGTACTTCATTAATGCTATGTCCTTCAAAAGAAACAAGGCACAAGGATGGTATCTGTGACTCGTAGTTGTCTCTCTGAGCTGCAGTGATCCCTAACACTTCTCCTCAAGTCATTATTCCTCTGCAGAAGGAGGCCAGTTATATCTTAGGAGCCTCAGGGTAGGAGCCTGCACATGGGCAGTAGCTCTAGAGGAACTGGTCAGCAGTAAATTGCTTCCCTCAGCAACTCATCTGTGTGTTCCTGCAATGGTAATATGGCTTGGTTTCCACTGAAGGCTTTCAATCAGGCTTGAAGCAAAAGCATCAGTCTGTGTCAAAGTGAAGTCTGTTCCGCCCCAAGGCATGGCCTGGAAAGGGAGCTCCGCTGCATGTATGTATTTATCACTATTCACAGTGAAGCAAGGGGAGCTTGTCAAGAGCTGCAGCTATTCGGTAGCCATGTACAGATGGAATAATGATTCCTTTGTCTGGGAAAGCCCCTCTGAAAACCAATTCCTATCTGGTTTGGAAGTATAGTGGATTTTGCTGTGCCTCATGGAAGCAGCCAATCTCAAAAAGGTTTTAGAAAAAGAGGAAGGGCCACAGCAAATCCCCTTCTGCACCCTAAAGTGCAGAACACACCACCCCCTGTGATCAGACTGTGATTTCCTCAGTACAGCTAGCACCGGAAATTCCTCTCAAAATGCCACAGTCCACAGCATCACTTATTACAGGCTGCAGTTCACTGAACATTTTAATGACTTACCCTCTCTTCCATTACTACTTAGGGCAACGTTAATGACACATTTAAAATGGAGATTGTCCCCGTAGTTTGAAACAAAGCTGCAAAGTTGCTCTTTTGTCTATAAGTATGTATTTAAGGCAAGACCAACAACTACTCTTACCTATGCCAAATTTGTGGTAAGTGATATCTTGAATTATCTTGACCATGCTGCTGGATTGTATGCAAAAGTAATATTTACCACCGTGGAAGCTCTCTTACCCAACTACCCAGCTGGATGAGAAGTGAAGCCTGGCTTGGTACAGCCAGAGATCCATATCTGGCTGAAAGACACTTCCCCTATGCAGTATAGACCACAGACTGCAGCTGCGAGCATGTTCCAATGAAGATATCAGCCTTTGAAGTTTGACTTTGCAAGAAGGGGTATTAGAGGTCTAATGCAAGGATGCCTATAGTCTACTTATGACTGAGGTACCTGGATGAGGGGAGTTTGAAGCTTGATGCCCCAGCCAAGGTGATATATTTGCCCAGTGGTTATGATAACATGTGTACTTCTACACAAAGGACTTGTGGACGTGCACTGTAAGAATCCATATGACCCCTACCCTTATTATGTGTCAGGTATTTTACACATCTGACAACTTTAATTTTGCTTTTATGCACATGACACCATAGATAATGGTGCAGGAAGCTGGCATACTGTGAGAGCTGGATCAGCTTTTACACTGCAGGACCATCTGGTTGGACAATCTGAATATCCATTCACTCCACTGCCTTGCCTCAGGTGCAGCTAACTCATTTTTCTCCAAGGGAAGTCATGACAACTTCAGAGTAACCACCAGGGAAAGTATGCACGAGTAGATGATGGTGGAAAATGGGAGACAAGAAAGTCACCAGATGCCAAGGAGGGTGTCCCACAATTTCACAAATGCCCAACACTGCTCTGCAGGCCCTATTCAGGCTGCATGAGATGAACCTGTCCTCATTTGCTATCTGTCACCCTGCACAAGAGGAATCTGTCCTTCTGTGCCCTTGGCTCAGGCATCTTTCCAAACAAGTTCAAGCCTCTCTAAAACCCTGCTCAGAATAAGTTTTCACCAACAGAAGGCCTAAACATCCAGGTCCTTTTCCTCTGCCTTGCTGAACCTTTGGTGAAAACACCCTAGTTCTTGCAAGTTTTAGTTCAGTGTTAATTTTACCTACAGGGAGTAGGATCTCAACAGGAATAAATAGGGCTATTTGAAGCTAAAGTGATACTCAGTGATAAGCCACATGACAGAATCAGCACTTAAATCTCCCTGAGTCGCATGCCATTATAGAAATACGCTGAAAGACGTGATGTTACCTCCTATCCAGAGTGTTAATCACCATTAAGTTTCTGCAGTCTTATTAAAATGCATTAAAACAAATCAGTAGCATTATTACAAATTAAAATAAAAAATATTTGAGGTTCTAAACTGTGTCTGTTTATACCACCCTCACTGTGTGACAATTACTGGATAAGTGTTGTCCCCTGTGAGGGAAGGAACAGATGGCAGCCTGCTAAAAAGCACATACTGTATATCAATTTATTAATTACTAAATGCAATCTGCTAGACGTTCATCACAAGATACTTTAGCTATTAAATTTCAGAGGGATTAGAAATTCAAAACAAATTATTTTAATAATAATTAACTTCACTATATGTATTGCAAGCATGTTATTTCCTTAGCTTAAAAGCCTGAAATGATTGGGTGCCATCTGTCTAACTACCATTACATCTTTTTTAATATCAAAAGTAAAGTGCATTTTGCTTAGGTACACAGATAAACACTGACAAAAATAATAAATATGTAATGTTATGGGCATGGAAGGGCACTTAGAAATCCTACCCTGTTGGTTGGTTACTAAAGCACAGGACTTTTAGGACACTGATTTCTCTCTGAGAAGCTGGCTTATAAAGTCATTACCATTTGCTAACTCTCTGATGGTGTACCTAACATGCTGATGGTTTTCAACACATCCCTGCAAAGGCATTAGCACAAAGTCAACTTCACAGCTGCCATTTGCTGGCACTATCAAACAGAGAAAGTAAGCACTATCTGGAGGAGAGGAAAAAAGGCCTTTACTTGGGAGGGACATGGGAGGAAGGGCTTGGAAGTGCTTGTTTACCAACAACAGGGCCTGGGAACTCAGAAGAAATAAGGTTCTCCTTCAAAAGTTATTGTAGTATGCCTGAATTCCTGGTGGGAATTACTACCAAAAAAGCCTTATGAGTAAGGAGTATTGCCAGATGAAAGCAAATTATCTTCACCACCAATACCTTTGATCCAGAAAAAAGGAATCAACTTCGGCTTCAAAAAGCTTTCCTTTAAGAATCAGTGTTCCCATCTGCAGTGGGGCAAAACTTCTTATAATTATAGAATCATAGAGTCATAGAATAATTAGGGTTGGAAACAACCTTATTATGTAGAATGTGACTATAAATCTGAGCAGAATTCTGACCAATGGCTCTGACTGCTCTTTCAGTTGTATCACTACTAGTTAGCCAATGTTTTGCAAGGACCTGTTTTAGAATACTGACAAAGACAATGGCTTTAACACAAGACTGAAGTCTTCTGAACATGGAGGCTACTTCACCTAAATGATAGGACTTATACCTCACTAGGTGTCCTGAGTGCCAGCTCTTTTTAGAGCAAGAAGGCAAGAAGATCACTAAAATGACTGCTTCTTTTTAAGTCTTCTTGGCTAGTATTAAGTTGTAAACTTGAGGAAAAAAAGCCCAAAACCTATTTGCACATAGAAAGCACCTTGAAGAAAAAATTGCAAAAGCTCATCCTAAGTCACGTTCATATAAACCTACAAAGTTTATCCTCCTTAGGCTACTTTAATGGGTCAATACAGTTCTTTTTACAGATGGACATGGAGGGTTTCATGAGAAATAAAAATTTAAAATTCATGTTAGAAAGAAAGAAAACATTTTGTTCAGGCTAGCAATCTACCTCTTTATGCACACATGACAGCCTGAGAATAACTTTTTGTGCCCCAATCTAGCAGTTGTGGAAGTACATCCAGCAGGTCAAATAGCGCTGCAATCTGCAAGTGGCAGAGATGAACAAGAGCCGGTAACTTCTCTTTCATCAGTTCTACCTCAAACTCGAACAAATCACTACTTAAACAAAGTGGATCAGGAGCTGATTTTATGACTGTGCTCTTCAGAACAGGGAAATTGCAGACTGATTCATAGGAGATTACACAGAGGAGCCAAGATCAAATGCAAATATAAAGGATCTCCACATCTTCAGATGTGACCTCAACTAAGCAACTTTCCTAGGTCTGAGTCCCCACTCTCTGACATTGCTTGCTGTAGGGGTGTAACATAATGGTAGTGTAACAAGGGTTTTAAAGTTTCTCGAACTTCTGAATTAACAATCCATTAACTTAATCCATTAATCCATACTCTACTTAGAAGTGGTTTCAGGATACCCATTGCCACAAGTGACCAACAGCTTGGTTTCATAAGTGTAATTTTTATTATGCTAACTGAAGGCTCAGACTTCTGAGATGAGCAAAATGAGTTATTACAACTCTTCATTAATTTTGTGTCATCAGAGCATAGAAAATGAAAATTGCTTATCCAGAATGTCAGAGGGCAACTAGACAATCATTTCACCCTTAAAAATTACACTCCTTCATCTCATTCAGGCATACTGGAAAAATTCTCCCACTCTCAATTCTTTTCCTAAAACCTAGTATCTCTGTAGCAGTAAATATAATTTGGGAGAGAACGTGGATCAGTAGTTCCACTGTCTTTAGGATTTTTGTGGCACATGACAACTTCTAAGGCAAGATGTTTTCTGAAATAGTCTTTGAGGAAGAAGACTTTTGTGGGGTTTTTAATTGGTTCCAAATCTCCTCTCTTTTTTTGACATAAAAAATGAATGTATTTAACATGATACAGTTTGGGAGTAGGAGGAAAAATCTGCATCAAGTCAAGTTTTGGAATCATTAATGAGTTTGTTCTGTGTCTGGAAAATGAAAGAGAACAGTGTGAACCACAAACCTCAGCTGCATGCGAGGCAAGCAGCAGTGGAGACAGGCAGAGCTGTAGCATCTCAGAGCACAACTCAAGAGCACAACTCAGAGCACAACTCAAGAGCACATCTCAGATGCCTTCCCAGTACTTTCCTTCACAGCTCAAAATCTACCAGCAAACAGTACACCTCCTGCACAGCCGTCACAATGCTTCCTGAACGTATACAAGCAGCTGCACTCATCCATTCCATGTGTGCAAGCATCACTGTTGCATACACAATCACACTAATTGTGTGCTTAAGAAACATAGCAAACACTGATTCTGCAATTAACATCTCAAAATGTAAATCGTAGGAAGAAAACACAAATGTCTAAGCTAGCATGTTTGCTTGCTTGCTGGCTTTCTCTCACTTACACTGGTGTTCTTACACTTCCATTGTTGCTTCCTTGTACTTACAAGCAGTAGCTGTACCTAAACCACAAGGCACAGAAGCTCCCCATGCAATTTAGCTCTCATTTGTGCTCTCTTAGCCAAGAGTATATTATTATACTACCAGCCCTGGGTGATTATTATATCTCAGCATATCCTGGCTTCCTCCAAAAGACAATGGGGAAGGCTGGGCTAGGAAAGAGCTATAGTCCAGTCACCTGGAATAACCAGGTAGGCAGGATTGTGGTGTGCGCCAGGGAGCACCTCTTTCCTGCAGGTCACCTTCTGCCCAGGTTCCTGCTCTTTTTCTTGTCTAGATCCTAAACAATGCATCTCCATCCTCAGCAGATTCAGCATTCTTTTGGAAGTTTGGTTTTAATTCTAAATTCCCCTAACTTGTAATGAGTCTTTGATGTTTTTAATGTCCTCTTGTAACACTATTACACTTACTGGAATAATGGAACATAAACAATTCCAGATACGAAAATAACGTGAGGACAAAAATACCCTTGAGATTTTGGACAGAGCAGAGTTCAATAATCAAAGCAACAGTGGATTCCATCCTTTGAAGGATTGCTTTTAGACACAGAAAATGACTCAACATGCTGAAGATTAGTTAACTGTTCTGTAGAAGTATACCCAAACATCCAGTTTAGTGACGAAGGCGGACAGGGACAGTATTAATTCAGTGTGTCACAAACGGCTCAGACGTATCCAAAAAAGAAAAGGTTCTAAGCAGGATTTTTAATTTCTGGTTGTTTAAAATATCATTTCTATCTGACATTAAGAACTAAACCCAACTGTTTTCATACTGAACAGAAGCAGGAGCACTTCAGTTGGTCCAAAGGCACTTGGAAGATAGCCAAATAGATAAAGGGCTAACATCACAAAACTGCTGCAGAAGGTACTGGTCATGTTGTCCCCTCTTTATTCAACACCCAGGCAGTGTACACCTGGGGCCAAGGGACTAGATTCAATTCTTTTTGCCTGAAGTAACTGAACCTACATATTCCACCTTCCAAGATAATGCACTAACCACTGCTACAAGGTAGCAAGGAGGAAATCACCAATCTCCTCAACTGATGCCATTCTGGTTTGCATAACTATTTAAAATTCATTAGCATGCTGAGTCCCAGCTAACAAAGCCTTTCCATAGGGTGCATCCTTCCAATTGCTGTTTTTGTCCCAGGTTCAATGAATATTTTAAGTGAGAACAAAACCAACAGCAGTGGCAAGGGAGACCCATTCTTTACCTCTCTTACCAAGGGATGGTGGGCCTGGGTTAAGTCTCCTGCCCCAAGTAAGCAATGAGTATATTTGAACACGGACCTTTCACCTTTTCAGTGAGCAGTCAAGCAACAAAACACATGTTCTGGACTACTTTTCTCCAAACTGTTCATAAAGTCACCCAAAGAATCCCCACATCTGTCAGTCAGCTGCCAATCTCTTCCAGGCCAACACAATAACATTTACAAGAGACTTTAACGGGGATTTTTGTATCCAATTGGGAAATGCTGAGGAAAAAAAGAAAATCCCAACAGCATTCAAATGCTTCCAAAATTGTTCCAAAAATAAAAGTCAGATGTGTACTAAATTGCTGTCATCTGTCCCTTACAAGAACTGCATAGCAGTACTGAGGCGCTCACAGGGAGCAGCTGTAGTAGAGTAACAGGCTGGGTAAAGAAGGGGGAAGGAGAAGCAAACAGAGCTGGGGAAAGAGCATGATGCAATCTTAGGAAGAAGAGCTTCAGAAAAAAGTCACCAGTGAAGGTAAGAAGAGGAAGCGTTGGAGCAGAAAAAGACACTGCTTCAAAAGAAAACAAAGGTGAGATTGGCCATGTGCTAGCAGCAGCCCAGGAATTTACTGACAGCATCTTGTTAAAAGAGAAGGAAATGCCTCCCCTTTACTTAACACAGGAAGAAAGAAGGAGGTAGCTCCTGATTTTTGGAAAGTTAGCTGCTCTGTTTATCTACACAATGGTAGCATTGATCTTTCTCCACAAAACCACGTTTTCATGTAGCTATACAAGATTTCTGATATGTATGAACTACAACACTTTCTTAATGCAAGCAAAGCCTAAAAATGAAATAGCTCTTCCATGTCCGTGTATATCTGTATCGCACATTTTTCATTCTACATGTATTCTTGCTAGTAGTACCAAAGATAGAATTAAGATAAAATTACATTGGGTTGGTTTTTTTAATCCTTGGAAGAACGTTAAGATGCATTCAAAGATAGGAACACTTCCACTAGTACCAGCTCTGCTACATCCCCTCTTTGACTGTACAACTTTGAACAGAAACACATAAAATATTTAACAAAAACAGATATCATAATGTGCATTATATATTTTAAGGCAACATGTTTGACCAAGGATAATGTAGTAACCAGATGTTGTAGACACAAAGGAAATGAAGGCCAAAAAAAACTGCAGATAGGAATTCATTGTGAACAGACATTTCCAGGAGCAAAATACAGGTGAAATAGGGATCCATACTGCTGGCAATGAAGGAAATATTTATATAGGTCAAATCTGAAAGAACAACATTGGTCAAATGCACGCTACAACCTATTCCTGTACAAATACTGTTCTGAGATGGTCAGATAACCCTGCAAAGTTAAAGCTTATTTTCAAGTTGCCATAAGTTTTGCTTAATTCATGCACTATTCAGCAGCTATGTATATAAAACTGACACACACAGAGTTAAAAAGAAAGACCAAAGGCAAGCATAACTGGGCCTTGGTACTCACCTCCTTCTCCTGACCCAGAGCCGTTATCTGAAAAATAAACAGAGGGGGAGAAAAAAAGAAAGCAAATGAAAATATTGCTCCAGGAGCAGCAGTTTGCTCAGGAACTTGTCA
>JANHGB010023548.1:0-25105 GCA_026283785.1 Coracopsis vasa
GAGAAGAGAAGGCTGTGTGGAGACCTCATAGCAGCCTTCCAGTATCTGAAGGGGGCCTACAAGGATGCTGGAGAGGGAATCTTCATCCGGGACTGTAGCAATAGGACAAGGTGTAATGGGTTCAAACTGAAACAGGGGAAATTCAGGTTAGATAGATATAAGGAAGAAGTTCTTTACTGTAAGGGTGGTGAGGCACTGGAGCAGATTACCCAGAGAAGCTGTGGATGCCCCATCCCTGGAAGTGTTCAAGCCAGGTTGGATGGGGCTTTGAGCAACCTCGTCTAGTGGAAGGTGTCCCTGCCTGTGGCAGAGAGGTTGGAACCGGATGATCTTAAGGTCCCTTCCAACCCAAACCATTCTGTGATTCCGTGGTTTTGGCAACTGCTATCCACCTTGGGCATGTACCCACTATATACAGGGCTGAGCCTGGTCGGCTTTGGAGAGTGCATAGGGAGCCACACAGATCTGCAGGCAGGGAAGAATTCTGAGTCTGAATGGTTCGTAGAGGATAACTGAGTGGGGATTAGGACTCAGCTCCAGTCTCACACTGTTTCACAGGGGATTTCACTAGAGGTGTAACTGCCAGGGATAACCCTAACATGTCCTGTTTCACCCTTTGCACACCTCGTGGCCCTACTAAGATGTGGCTGGGGCCCAGTTCAGTTCTCGCAGCTGCAGAGAGCTCTGCCTACCAAGGGCATTACTGGGACAAACACGGCTGCCACAGACTAGGGGAAAAGGAAACATGTGAAGTAGTGTATTTTAGGGAGATGGGTGAAAGATTGGTGGGTGTGAAGGAGAGAGGGAATTTGGCACTAGCCCAAGCAAGGGGACAGGAGAAAACCCAGCAAACCCCCAGCAAACCCTCTGTCTCCTGACCCCCTCCATCCCACTCCTGCTAAGCGTGGTTTAGCTAAGTGTGCTTTTCTTCTTGGGTTCCTCTTTTTTCTCCTACCTCTTCTTATTTAAACTCACACGCAGTGCAAACTCCATGAGCCTTTTGGAGAATATTTCAGCCAACAAATGCAGTCTTGTAAGTTATTTATTAGAGTATGTCTTAGCAAAAGGCTATTGCCTTACACTGGTGAGCCACCTCTCTCTTGCTGTTATAGGAATGTTTTTCATATCGCATATCAGATTTCCTCAGAGTCTTACAAGTGTTTTTTTGTTTTTCACTGATGTTAATCACCTCATAGTCATTTAATGTCACACCACATTTTTCTGCAGCTTTATGTGTTATCTAGAGAGAATATACACTGACCTGACAGCCTATACATTTATTTTTCTGATAATAGTGCTGTATTTTTGTCTTTTGGTAATACAGTTTGATGCCTGATACTTGTAACCTGCTGTTCTTTTTAATTACTTACTGTTATTAATTATAGAGTGGTAACACTGTTGGCTTGAGACATTTGGCTGTAAAAATACATCTATCATTATTGCCATTGCAGCTGCATTAAATTACTCAAGCTCTGTCTGGAAATATATGCTTTCTCTGCATTTCTTCAGTGAAATCTGAATGAGGGTTAAATCAAGACCTGCTTGCACCTCTTAGCCTCCAGCTAGGTTTCATACCCTGCTTCTGCTCACTTCTCGTCCGTCAGACTTTTCAGCCTACCCCCTTTTTTCTTTAGCATTGCTACTACACCTGTTCTCTTTCCCCAGTCAACCTTTGCCTGTCAGTGATACATCTCTTTTCAGCCAATTCTGTTTCTTTTACTCCGTTAGGTTTCCTCTTTTTCCCCTATTATTTCGTGCTCATAACTTTGCCATTCTGCTACCCAAAAGTTCACTGGAGCAGGGAGATGTTCTTAGGTACCACTCCTCAATTGGTAACATAGTGGGAAACAGTATCTTTGCTTCAGTGAGGAATTAGGTTTGATGAAGAATTGGAATATATCTGTAAAAGAGGGAATTAGAATTAAAGACAAAACAAAAACCCAAACATGGAACAAATAGAGGAAAAATACCTAATTGGCCCTCATTATTCTCTTACCCACAAACGAACAACTTTTAATATAAAAATCTCAGCAGCTGTTTGTTCAGCTCAGTGTGAAGTCTTAGTACCAGCAGAGAAAGTGGGAAGGAGAGTTGGGTAGGTTTAGAATGAAGTCTGGTCCTTTTTTGATATGTGAGCCAAAAGCTGCTTGCTTGCTTTATAGCAGGATCAAAGGGAGACATGGGGAAAGGTTAGTGCAAACTAAAACTGAGCTTTCTCATACTTTTCTAAATAAAACAGCAAACTTAAGTCAGACAAGAAATATAAATAATTCTTTATATTAAATTGAGCTTTATCATTTTAATACATTACTGTACAAGAAAATCTTCCTTAACTGGCAAAGCAGTTTGCTGGGGTGAAAAGAATCTAATTAAATGCCCAGTTATCAGCAGAGACCTGAGGGCCCTAACAGCCTGAACCACTTCTTCCTCTCTGATTTTCCTGAGGGCCTGGGTGAGGAGATGCAGGTTAGAAGGAAAGAAAACAGGAAGCTGATACACCCCTAAATGAGCTTAAGAGCTGGATCAATATCTCAGCAATTGCTGCTCATTTAAAAGTGTCCCTCACCTACATAAGAAGATGCCAAATAATCTTTGACTCATATAATGGCATTCAGATTTGGAAAAATATATCAATAGTACCTTATGTATTAGGAAATATGAGAAGCACTGTTGTTTCTTCATTATATCAGTTCAAATATCCAGTAATACAGGAAAGCCCTATTATTCCCTTCCCTTCTCTTCTGTCCCATCCCATTCTGTCCCATCCTATCCTACTCTTACTTTTTTCTTCCGTTTTCCTTTTTTCTTCCCCTTTCTGCAAGAGTAAATAGGCAATTCATTATACATCTGATAAACAACATTTCGGCATTTGAAGGCTTTATCTTCCAGGCATCTAATGGCTTCATGCCAAAAGAAGGAAGGCAACTCTGACCCTTACTTTATATTCAGAACAAAAGAAATATCTGATGAGAGTTGTGTACAAAATGTAAATTCTACTGCTGGTTCTCTACGATGTAGTATTAATATTGACTCTTTGATTATCTCCATGCAAGAAGATGTTTTCCCAGTACCCCTAAATTTAGAACAGGTTACATTTAGCTTATGCAACATGAAATATCCTCTTCTAGTTTAACAGTTTGTGGTTTCTTAGAGTAAAACTTGGAAGTAGATATACCTGTGCTTCCACCAGTTCTAGAAATCCCAGATGAGTGATCATTACTGTGATGGCTTGACTTCGCGAACAAAGATTTGGGAACGGCATTACCCACACTTACTACAAGCACGCTGATGACTAAAAAGGCCAATGTGGGATAGGCAAATGCAGTTGCAAAAAGCACAGTGAAAGGTCTCCTTGGGTGGTATAGGAAAGGCACGATTCTTTCTACGTTGTCTTTTCTCCTCGAGACTAATTCTGCGGGTCATTACTAGTAGGCATTTAACATCATATAGCAGATAAACCTGGTTCTCCAACTGGAAAGCAAGAACAAGAAAAAAGAAACTGCAGCCTACACAGTGAACAAGAATATTGAAATTGAATGAACACTTATAAAAAAGCCCAAAAGTTTTAGTTATATTTTACTGTTCCTAATTCTTCTGAATACAAATGTGACATTTTTATTAGCCTTTTCCCCCTACAGTTTGATTAAATTGTTAATAACCACTTCGCTCAGGCAATTTCTAAGCCATTCAAATTGTAATTTGACTTTACTAGAGAAGGTTTGGTCCAGAAAACTTTCTCCTTGGAAAGAAACAGGCTAAGAGCTCATGGAAGAGAGCAAACTAAAACTCAATACTGACCTTAATTTTGACACTGTGTTCATAATGATGGGCAGATTAAGCAGGGCCTGATTCTTCATCCACTGGAATTTAGTGCGAGAGTATCATTCTCTGCATGAGGTGGGAAAACAGACATTTCACACCTCTGGGGTTTGGTTTATTTATCTGTAATATGCAGATGTAATGATAAACTGTGCAGTTGAAGGATGGGAGCTTTAACTTTGCACACTTTGGCAGAATTTAGTCCCAAAAAAGGTCTAGGCAAGACCTGGTAAAACGGGAGACCTGGTCCCCTGAGCTAGTCATGCCAGCGTTTGAAGGATCGGTCTCCGAGTTTTTAATCAGCGCTCACTAAGTGCTTTTTGAAAAGGTAAGCATTGAGCTGGATCATCTATCTACAAATAACTCACACCACTCAGCTTATTCCTACCGGTTTAAATTTCTTTTTATATCCCACGGTAAAATTGTTTCCAAAATAAGCTCTATCACATGGGATTTTATTTCAATGATGGAGTGTAACCTTGTAATGTGTATAGCTACGTGATGCAACACAGACCTTTTTTTCGCACAAATTTTAATACTTACTTTTTCCGGGTGCAGTTACAGAGAAGGAGTAGCAAATTATGCATGTCCCATCAGTTGATAAATAGCCCTGTTGCTGAATTCCTGAACTCTCTCCCGATAGCCAGTTGTCCAGAAAATGCTGTTCTTTGATGGAGAGGGCATTTGCTGTATTTAAATCATTCTTACTTGAGCTGACAACATGACAGTTATTAAGAAATAGATCCTGCCAGTTGTCCTTCTTTTATTTTCATCCAACCTCACCAAAGCCAGACAATTTGCGGCTTTAATAGAACATACAAGGCACATGTGGTAAGAAGAGTTCACTTACAAGCAGCCAAAGTGAGTGCAACCAAGCAAAAAAGTGAACAGTTGGTGAAGTGAAATGCATCCCTTGCTTCAGACGAAAATACAGTGGAATGAAAGATGCAGTAGACTGGCTTTCCCTTAAGCAGATCTAATTTCAAAATCTGGCCCTGGAGAGATGAACTTTTGCTTTAATTGAGGAGGTGGATCCCAGCTCTTTGTCACTCCATCAATCAGCACCCTTTGCTGTCACTTTAGCAATCACTGCAGAAGGCTGTGGGATTTATTCCCTGTATGTTGAATAAAGCTTCCTACCTGGTGCTGCTGGGAGCCAGTTCAGATGCCATTCTCTTCCTTCTGATGCTGGCAAGTAGCTTTCAAGGCAGAGTCATGGCCTGGTCTCAGCTTTCCCCTTGGGAGGCTACGGTTTTTGGTGACTCAAGAGTTTGGGATTGTTCCTTATAGCTTGTCTACCTCCTTCCTCAGAACGTTGCCCAAAGATCATTTTGAGATTGCTTTCTTTTTCTACTTGAAAAAAGCAAGGAGAGAGACATTGCTCAGGTTGCAGCCTGATGTTTTGAGTTTTCAAGTCTTGAGCTAACATCATTATTTCAGTTAAAAGTGGCATTAAGAGTAAACACAGACCACTGTGCAGCCCTGCCTACATGAGTGGTAGTTTGTGGCACAAGAGGGAAATGCAGGAAAACAGTGCCAAGAGGGTGAGGAAGGTAGTTCCTTTCCCTATGCTCCTGCTTCAAACGTGGTGATCTTCCCTAGACACTGCAGGTGTACTTCTCTCTTTCTGTGCAGTCCTCCATCCTGTGCCATCAGGATTGAACCGTTAGTTAGGACTTTAAGAAAACCTGGGTTTCCATGGCAGGTTCTTCTCATGGCTGTAAATTCCAGCTGTATTCTTTTTCCTGCTGCAAATTCCAGCTGTATGCTTTGCCTTTACTACATCTCTTTCTTTATCACTATATTCCCATGTTTTGCATGTCAGCTTCCAAAATTAACACCATGGTGGATAGTGTTTTTCGTGGGGGGAGTGTTGTGATAATGTTTGAGAAATTGAAAATGACAGAAGTACTATTACAAACAGGGAGAAATTATGAGCATGGGGCTGGAGACTTCAGGCACAGCTTCCAGGCCTGGTCGAGGCACTGTGTGCTCCTTAGCAGAGGAGGATACTTGTCAAGCACTTACTTGCTATAGTGGACCCTAAGAATTTTGAGCAGGAATGAGATTGTCTCTAGTGGCATGGAGAGGCTGATGAGTGTGTGAGTGTGTGGCCAGTAGAATTAAAAAGATGCAGACAAATGCAGCACTGTAAGCTAGGAAGCATGGATGTCTGTATACTCTGCAAATTACAATGGTGTACGCTGTATTTTGTCCTTCCCCACTTTCCAGTGTGAGATGTAGTAGCCGAGGGGGTAGCTGTTGTCAATGGCACTCCTTCCATACTCCTCAGGTCTCGGACTTATAAATATGTGCTGCAAAATTAACTTGGGGAAGAGTGGAAGTAATGTGAAGAAGGAGAAATTCATTTAGGGGCATGGTTTGCTTGGGGAAAAAAAAAAAAGTACAAAGAAAACACATTGAATGTGGAAGCTGTGCATGCTTTAGACCTGAAAACAATACAGGGACTGCAGGCCATTTCATTCCTGTGTTGCGTGCGGAGGGCAGAGTTTACACCACTTCTTAGCAGACGCTTTTAAGCATGGGCCCAGCCTCGTGATGATTTACCAGGAGGACATCATCATCTTTGGACCTTTGCCTATAGATTTATTCAGAGTAAAAGGCAGAAGGACCCTTCTGGACAATCTCGAGGGTGGATAAGAGAAAGACTTACTTATAAACTGTTACAAATTGGTACTCGGTAATGGCTGTAGTGTTGATCAGACAATATAAGAGGGCCCCCAGTGGTTACCGACTTAACAGCTGCATGTAACTCAGCCAGTGAACACTTGCTTGTATCTGCTCTAGTTTTGTTTTTATTGAAAAGCAAGAAGCATAAACATAGGACATGGTTGAGAGGCTGCTTAAAGGATTTCACTTGTTTAAAGTGTATATTGAAATGTCAGGGCCTTCCATGAAATGAACGAGTTGTGCGTTGAATTGGTTGCCCAAATTGGGCAAGGCCATCCAGTGCATTGCCTCAAGTCAGGGTGAGGGTGGGGGAATCTTGCCTGCCATACAAGTTATTCAAAGACAGAGGACCCCCAAATGTGAGTGTATGCTCAGCGCAAGGACTGATTTTATTTGCTTTTATAGCTGGTTATCAAGTTAGTTGCTGAGGTAATGGGCTGCACCTCAATTAAAATCTACCTACCCCCACTGAAACATTTAATATTTGTGTAAATATTAAACATTTATATGAATATTAAATGCATTTATTTAGAATTGATTCATGTTTACATTTTCCCACTATCTGAATAAAGATTACAAATGGAAAGTAATTTACTTATGCAGAAATTCTGCATGCATCAAACTCATTTGTCTACCAGCAGTGGGTAAAGCATCCTTATTCATGTTCTGAGGTCTTAACCATGTCCAAACTCACATCCTAACCATATAAGAGCAGCATTAAGCAGCAGTTCTGTGCTGTACAGTGGATACTTTGTTCTTGCCTTCCTTATGGAGTTGTTGGATCTGTAATGTGAAGGACGTGCTGACTTGTTTTACGATGTACCACATCAGGGAATGCAGTGCATAGTTTTCTGTTAGATTTGGAAAAGTGCAGGCTTTATATTAAAGGTTCATTTCTTTTTCATCATTCAGCTAATTCATTTGCACTGTAATGTATTTTCCTATTCCTCCTCCTGATAGTTGCTGCTTTTATACCTATTTTGCAAGCCATATTTTTAGTCTAATCCATACAGCAGTTGTCTAAAATTCCATAGCGTTGCTTATTTCTTACCTATAACTCTTAATAAAAAATAGGGCTGTGCAACCCTATTATATCCTTAATAGAATATTCTAATGGTTATTAAATCAATTGACTCTGAATCTCACTTTAATAAATGAGTCAGACAGTATTTTCCGATTACTGTCAGCCGCCACCTTTCCAAAGAGCAGATTATTTTGATTGAATTTTTTAAAGCTGTTCAGCACTTTTTTTTTTCTCCCTTTTTTTTTTAACCTGAGTAAGAGCAAAGAGCAGTGGCTCTGTTCTGCAGGGAAGGGGAGCCTCTTGGACTGTATCTGACACTCCACTGCATTTCAGATTTATCCCAAATGGAAACTGAAAATGTGACATTTCACCGGCCCTTTATTTATTAATGATATCATACTTTGCACTTCCATAGTACGCTATCAAACTGTTTGCTAAACATGAAGAGCTAGATAGGGGCCAGCCTGTAAACAGAGCCTTTTGCATCCTCTTTCTTCATCTGGCACCTTTGCAAAAGCTGCCACACCCTGGCTCTTTCTTGCCAGTGGGAGATAAAATGTTGGCTCTGCTTTTAAATCCTCTGTGGAGAGCAGAGCACGCAGACAAAGCCTTGTTCCATCATCCTTCTGCAGTGCTATGTGACCCAAGCAAGCAGGCAATTATGTGCCCAGACATGTTATCTTAAAGCTTCTCAAAGGCAGATGGCAGTGATTCTGGGTCTTCTGTGTATGGTAGATAGTCCTGGACTCCCCTCAAGCTCCGTTGTCCCAGTTGTATTGAAAGTCTTAAGGGATACTAATTAGGTCAGCCTATTAAAGCAGAAATTAAAAATAAACACCTCTTCTTTAAGGATGGGTAGTCTGAGAAACAGAGGCAAAACTGTCATGGCCAAGTTGATAAGAGTAAGTCAGTGTCAGAGTTTGGAATGGAACCCAGCACTCCTGGCTCTTCTGCCACTATTGTAAACTTATCTGTCTCCCTTAAATTTAAATCATGCTGGAATCACATTCTTGAATTCAAGGACTGGAACCTTGCCCTTTGTTCCGAGGACGTAGCACAGAGCAGGCGATGTGCACAAAATGGGTGGAAAAAAGTGTGATGGGAACAGTGACTGAGAAGTGGGATTTAGGAAGAATATTCTTCTACTAGTTACACAAATGTAGTCATATTTTAAATGCAGTCTTTAGAACTAGGAGACTAAAAACATTTTATTTTTAAGAGAAGGTTTAGATTCTGCACAAATTGATGCCTTTTGCCTGGGGAAGTTTCCTATCTGCCCCAGGCGAGTGGGTGAGGGGATTTTTCAAACCCTGTTTATAAGCCTTTAGGAAAAGCAGATTTGCAACACACAGTAATCAAAGTGGTTTTGATGTTTCTGACCAGGAGATTACCTTGGATCTGGGTGATATTGGAAATACAATAGGGTCACATTTAATGGGGTTCAGTTCTTCTTAAACAATTGCAAATACTGTGTAGCTAAAATTAGTTTTGATTCAGCATCAGGAGTCCATGCATTTCTTCCTGCTTTTTCCTCATTAGCTAATGTAATGGAAAGACAAAAAAGGCGTCTCTGTCTTCTGTAGCTCCATGTAAGAGTATTTCTTTTTAGGAAGTCTTTCTCCCTTGGAATGTTTGAAGAACTCTCTGTTCAGTGTTCTCATTCTCAAGAATGATTAGTGTGGTTCATTTACACTTTGCCAACAGTAAGTCTTTGACTTGAGAACTGTCATCGATTATTTTCACCTTGACATGTGGAAGATCCTAAGATGGAGCTCCCTTTGTCCTAATTGCTTTGACTGTGTGTATCAGCACAAACAGTTTGATGAAGAAACTTTACCCTACAGGCTGTCTAGCTCGTAGTTACCCTTTGTGGGGACTTGCACTGTCTTCAGAACTATCTGTTTGGTAATGACCACGGCAATGATCTAGATGTAGGAGAAATGAGATGATCACTTGTGGCAGTCTGTACATTCCTCATAACTGATTTGCAAGTTCAGGAAAGAAGAAGCATTTATCTATAGTTTGTTGAGCCTTCCGCCTCTTTTCAATATGCTGTTCTGCAGCTTTGCCCACAGCTGTGGGTTGCTGCCTGTGAGGTGAGCACAGCATATAGCCACCTCACTTAGATGTACAGACTGGTTCATGCCAGGTTCTTTTCTCTCACACTCCCCTTGACAGAGCTCGTGCAGGCCATACATTTCTTCTCTCAGCAACAGGAAGAGCAGAACACACTTGAAGGGCTTGTCAGTGATGCTGGAAAACCCCAAATCCAAGGCAACTTTTGGAATCCACTAAAATTCTTCCTGTGAAGGAAATAGTTAGCATATATTTGATAAGAGGTTGCTAATTTATCTGTGAAGAGTTACAAAAGGTGTCACCTACCTGATGAGAAGGTGTCACATGCCCCATTTCACACTCCTCTGATAGATCTGCAGCATGTGGAGGTAGGCAGTAACATCAAGCACTGCTTTAATGAAGGATTGAGTAGAGGATGAAGGGAAGTCTATGGTTTGGTGTGTGAGCAGCGCTTGGCCATGTCTGTCTGTAGCTGAGGCACCACTCTGTTGCACTAAGACTGACAGGAAGACAGGAGAGATAAAAAAATGGTAACACACCAAATGTGGCCATTTTAAAGACCCAAAATGGGGTTCTACATTCCTCTCACAGTCGTTGCATGACAAACACAGTTTTACCGTGAAAGCCAATGGAGGTGCTGTATATATGAACATTATGAGAGCTGAGCGTTTGGTGGAGAGAGAGCTCCCCGGTTGCTGACTGTTGTCAGGATAGAAATTTCTGCAGTCAGTGTATTTTTGCCTGTTTACTCCAAAGGAAACACTCGCCACCCCAGCCTGATTTTGTGTAAATCTTTTGGCTTTGCTGGTTTTCGTCTGCCCCTTACTTTCTCATCAAGAGCTCTGACACTTCGTAGAACAAACACGACAGTAGTTTTAAGTAGTCCCACCTTGCAGAATGGCCACTGCTGTCTGGCTTAGCTTGCACTGTCTAAAGCCCACAAACTCCCACCCTTTGCTGAAGATGCCATGACTTATATGAAGACTAAATTTAGCTTTAGGGCTAACGAGAAGTGAAAGCTGAGGGCTACCGCTGAATTTATTTCAATTCGGGTAAGATACTAGGGATCATTTTGAGCAGACGTGTGGCCCCACTCAGCCACACAAGCACCGTGTCTTGTTTTCTTTACATGGGTGGGAAGGATTGTTGCATGGAGCACAAAACATTGTCTCTGCTCTCTCCGTCTACAGCAACCGCAACACCCATCATTATGGTCACTAATCACTGCAGGCAACATAGCATTTAGGTGTTTGGGGTGGGCAGGGTGCTCTCCTAAATCGTTCCTTCCCACCTGAGAAATGGCAGGGAACTGTGCCAGTAGCCAAGCATTTTATTCCCCCTTGATTCTTAATAATCAGATACAGTATTTACCTGCGAGATCAATGCTACTCGTGTAGCACACCGGTGACATACAGAAGGACCTTTTCTAAGCGGCGCTGTGGGAATTGAGGCCTCTGCAGCAGGGCTGGAAGCCACTTCTTACCTAGCAACTGTTTCTAAGTAGGACAGCCGTTGACTGCCCTCATGGCGGACTGGATGAATCCTGCAGCACCCTCAGGAAGGGAACCTGGTGCCAGGCACCAGCCGGCCTTCAGAGGACAATGGGAGGAAGCAGAGGAACAAGCGGCGGGGAGCGGGAAGGGTTTTAAAGCTGCAGGACATTGACGGGAAAGCTGCGTCAGGAGGCACACAGGGACTTTTCTGGGCTGTTAAGAGGAGAAATGCAAATAAAGGGGGAAAAAAAATCTGGATTGTCAGAAAGGGAGCTGGGAAATCCTGCAGCTTGCAAAGTGTTTTGCGTATGCCCCTGGGAGTGGAAATGTGGTTACGAGAAACCCCACGTCAGCCAGAGTGCCAAAAATGTGTGCGTTTGCAGTTCTTACCCGTGGTAGATGAATGATGTGTGATCAGTGTTAAATTCTTCACGTGCTGTTTTGCAAAGGTACTCGGTTGTGATCGAGTGGCTTTACTAAGAGATGATGTTTCAGGTCCTACTCATCATTTCCTGCTGAAGCCTAATGCTCTACATTCCTAGTTGGTGCTAACTGTATGTGGAAAATATGCTTTTCATGTCCAGTTAAGCTTTGTACATTCTGAAACCTTCCAGGTGAGAAAACACTTTAGCTATGTTAAGTGCTGAGGGACATCCAGTTTCCTGAGCTTAGGAAATCAAAAAGTCTCTTATGTTCATAGATTGTGTTGGACTTGCCCTTTGAGCTGTGGTGAATTTCACTTTTTCTTCGATTTCCCCATAGATGAAGGACTGAACCATGAATGCAAACTCTGCAATCAGACGTTCGACTCTCCTGCCAAGCTTCAGTGCCACCTGATCGAGCACAGCTTTGAAGGCATGGGGGGCACCTTCAAATGTCCAGTGTGCTTTACAGGTAGGAGGCCATCACTGCTTGTCCCTGTCACGGCCTTAGCTTGCACTTGCAAAACTCCGTTTATCGCTGTGTCATGTACTAGCTTTAGGTCGGTTTTAGGAGGGAACATTACATTTTTGCTCATTAGTAATATTGATTACAAATCATTTAGGAAGCTGGGCTCCTTAGAAGGTCAGGTATCCATATGTAAGAACTGCATTTCTAGCTCTTCATAGCAGAAGTTTGTGGGGTCTACAATTACAGAAGTGATAGTCTGTTACCTTCCATGGCGTCATGTTCATTACCTTCATGTTCCAAACTTGCCGAGGTTAAAACTGCACATAAATTTGTGCTTTAAAGCTACAGATGTTTCATCTAAAACGATATAACTCAGAGCAGAACTTGGCCCCGCGGGCAAGGACTGCTAGGCATAGTCTGTGCACTGCAGCATTCTCCTCTGATCATGTAAGAAAGCCTGCTTGCATGTGTTTGTTGGCTTGTGGTGGGAAGAAACACCCTTGTACTGTGCTTTAGAAAGCAAACCATGCTGTCTTGCCACAAGTCAAGTTCTGCTCTCCCCTGACACAAGTCCAAGTGCGGAATAATCCTCCCCAAGTCAGTGGTGTTATTCAGTAGTAAAACCCAAGTGAGAAAATAACCTGACCCAGTGGGGCTAAGCACTGCCGTGTTTGGGCCATAATAAGGAACAGAAAAATGCTGTTGTTGGAAATGAAAACACATTAAAAGGATGCCTACAGAGTTGTTGTGAGTTTTTTTAAGGGCTTCTTAATCAAACATTTCATAAAATGATAACCTAAAACATAAGTGTTAATATGTAGCTTACATGCCCAATTTTGCTTTACAAGATGAAAATCAAAGATAATCACAAACATGACAAAACACACTTTGGGTATTCTCGCATCAATAGCATGCTAATTCTGGAAGCCATTCAAGGTTTCTGTTCTCCATTAATGGGAGTGAAGGATTTTCATTGATAGGCAAATAGATCCTTTAATACCTTCATTTTACTTCTCTTTGTTTGGCAGCTCCCCTCCCAGTAAAACCTAAGTGCATGCTACAGAGGAAAATTAAAGTTGAATTTTTCATCTCTCAGATACAGTGGCTGGTGATGATTATTACCTCACTGTGTTCAGGTTTCACACATTTTTCTGGGTTATAAAATTAAAGAAATACATAGTTCATCTTCACTGCGCAGCTTGTCGTGGTAATGTCTGGTAATGTCAGAGCAGGGATAGTAGTGCTGTAAACAGTTTGCCTGTTAGGCGTCTGTGTTCAATAATTTTTTCAGTCAGGCATTTTTTTGTTGTTTGTTCTTTTAGTTTTATTACCGATTCTACTATTTTTTTCTCCTGGTCTTTGTGTACAAATTATGAGGTGATTTTTTTAGCATAATGCCATGGGTCTTCAATTTCCAAGTTTGAGGGACTTGTAAATGCCATATAAAAACTGAGTACCCATTGACGGTTCTCCTTGTGAGCAAGATCCCTGATAAAACTAATACATAATTTTTAAGCCAGCAGCCTTATGAAACGTGTTAAAAGAGTATGGAGATAAGTTGATTCCAGTCTGTGTGAAACACTTTTGTCTTTTTGCTGATGGGGTAAATAGACATCAGGCATTAATCATAAACAATGGTGTTTTATTAGCAATATGCTATTAAATTATTTCAGCATGTCTTGCTAGAATAATAACAAGAAGTAAAAATCACCAATATAAGTTTTATATGGAAAATGGAATCTGATCTTTTTTTTCAGGGTAATGAGAAATGTGATTAAAATGTATGACTCAGAAGAACAATATTCTGATGGTTTTTGTTGCCTTGCAATTAGAATAATTTTAATGATTAGGAATGGAGTCAAAGTCAAATGCCAGCATCTTTAATAAATCCTTTCCCTGCCTATACAGATTAATATTGTAGATGCAAACTTTTTTAGGTCACAGTGCACCAGGCATCCATCAGAAGTCAGTGCTGCCAACCCAAACACTGCCTCTGGCATATACAATTTAATTATTAATAGTATGTCTCGTAGGTAAACTGTTACACAGTCTTAGGGCCTTGTTTTGTAGTCATTAAAATTGAACATGTTTATATTATTGAAACCCTTGCATTCAGTGTGTAGGCAGAGTTGATCTTAAAGTATCCAAAGAGAATTTACCTGCAGTTCTGTTTCACATTTATAGATATTGCCCCAGTGTAGCTGT
This sequence comes from Coracopsis vasa, assembly GCA_026283785.1. Taxonomy (NCBI): domain Eukaryota; kingdom Metazoa; phylum Chordata; class Aves; order Psittaciformes; family Psittacidae; genus Coracopsis; species Coracopsis vasa. The sequence continues at coordinate 14,200 of JANHGB010023548.1, forward strand.
GGGATAAGATTTTCAGCATTACCACATTTAAATACAGAGCTGTTTGTTAGCTTTAACTTTAGGTACACAGAATAAACAGGACTTTGGCATCTATGATTTTAAACCTGTTGATTGCTAGGAAATAAGTTTTTGTGTATTCAATCAAAGTGCATTAAGCATGAAGAAATAATTCTGAAGAGAAAATGGCACTTTTAAATTCTTTAGATTTGAAATCTTCATTGGTTGTCCTGTTAGAGTCTTTTTTCTTTTTTTTTTTTAAACCAGGCATCTGTTCCAGTTCATTCATTTCAGAAGAAGAATCACACTTTGTAGATAGTGTTCATTGATACCAGTTATAGTAACAGTGTAATGTGAAATCAGAGTGCACCAGACTAATTTTACTCCTTGAATTGCTAAGTGTTAATGGGAAATTGTTTATAAAAAACTCTTCACTTGCAATGCGAAATAGTGAAATGAGTGTTGTTTGTCTAATATTCCAGTGTTTGTCCAAGCAAACAAGTTGCAGCAGCATATCTTCTCAGCCCATGGACAAGAGGACAAGATCTATGACTGCACACAGTGCCCACAGAAGTTCTTCTTCCAAACAGAGCTGCAGGTACCACACTTGTTACCTTGGGTTTATAATAGCATTACGTATTTGCTAGCTGAGTCCAAAGCTTTACTTGCCATGAACTTTTCTGATACTTGTTCATCATCATGATGGGAATGAGGGAAAGAAAAGAGAAATTACAGGTGATTCAACCCATGCTGCTTCAAAAAGGTACTGGTAGAAAGCTACCTCCTACAGACCTGAATTTTGGGACCCACCTTTGAATTCTTGCTCTGTAGGTTGTTGCAGCTCAAGATATTCTTGAGGAGAGAGAAGTGGGCATCTAGTTAAACCCTGCCATGCAGTGGTCAGGGGCACCTTCCACTAAACCCGGTTACTCAAAGCCCCGTCCAGCCTTAAACACTGAAAGGGATGGGGCATCCACAACTTCTCTGGGCAATCTGTTCCAGTGCCTCACCACCCTCATAGTGAAGAATGCTGGCCATTTCCCATAAATACTAACTTGATGGGGGGAAAAAAATAATAGGGTCAAATGAATGGTACACTGTCCTCTTGCGTGCTGTCAGTCTTGTAATGGTACTGTTTACTAATGGTAAACAGAAGGACAGAGAGGAAAGAAATAAGTATTGAACAAGATCTGAAAACAATTGATTGAAAGAATTATTTACTACATACTAACATTCTGCACTGCTTGTCTTGCAATGAGAAGTGATGGTGTGTTATTCCTGATGTGGTGTTATACTTTGGAACAGCAGCAGCAGATGTTTTCTGAACTATTTTAGTCTATATTAAAATATTAAGAAATGTTGACAGAGGAAAAAAGTCAGGGTCTCTGATGGTCTGTAGGGATGGAACAAGGAGAAGTATTTGTACAGTAAGGCCTTTCATACACTGTCTGCCATGTGGTAATAAATTAGGCATGAAGAGATTTTTCAGCACCTAAGGTTTTTCAGAATTTTTTTATAATTTGGGTCCCCATCTTTAAGTCCTTTAACTGAGGTGTCCACAATTAATTTTGCTTTGGACCAGAGCTGGATTTCATCTTATCAGCAGAGGCAGAAAGCTAATGAGGTATGTGCGCATGTATGCCCATTTAGTATTTCACTTACTGGAAGTTTTCCACACTGATATTAATGTTTGGCATGGTGATATGAAATATTTCTTTGGAGAAAAACTAAATCAACATTTAAACCATGCATTAATTCATTGTGTGAGAGATTGTTATTTATATTGATTGCACTGCATTTGCTGTTTCCCAGTTTCTTGCTGCATGAAAACAATATGGAATAAAGTCTTTGTGACAGCCTTCCCTATCTCTTTCTTGGTGGACCCGTAGGTCATGGGAGCTCCTGCGGTACCTGCAGTACCATGCCTGTAATACTCCAAGGTTCCTGTGCAATATTTCTCTCCTATTTTTAATAGATCCAAATCTGTTCTATTTACTGCTTGCGTGCAAGCTCTGACCCAATGTGTAAGCGTAAGACAAGGAAAAGAAAACGAAAAGTTGGATGTTTAGGGAAAAAGACACTCATACATGGTGATGGATAGAAAGAGGCAAGATTGAGTTTTGAAGTCAGCAAATGGTGTGGATTGCATATAAACTTATTGGACTTGTGGGGAAAATAAAGGAGAAACTGAGTGGAATGAGGAAAGGTCACAAACTAATTTTATTGTATGTGTTCCTTTCACAGCATGGTTTTTGTGGAATCATTTCTTTGATTTTTTTTTTTTTCCCAGAATATTTGGTGGGTTTTTTGCAAAGTGTTTCCAATAAGGTGAAACTGCTGTTTCAGGAAAAAATATTTAAATCTTTTTGGCTTACTAGTTTCCACAAATTCTGTTGTTCGTCACTGAGGAATCAAAATTAGGAAGTAGGCAGAAGTAGGGACATCAGCAGTTTCTGCAAGGAGAAAGGAGAGATTGTAAGAGAGAAAGACCAAAAGAAAGTTAAAAAAGAAAATAGAAAGAAAAACAAACCAAGCAAAACAGAAAACTCAGGAAGAGAAAAGGTGCACGTAGGCAAAAGACAGCAAAAGGCAATTATGAAAAGAAAGAAACAGGAGCAAGGGGGTAGAAATTATTTTAAACAGCAGAATTCAGACTGGATTTTAAAAACGGAGAATAGGTAACTGAATTCTGAAGATGCAAAATGCACAGAGGTCCAGGTGTAGTTGTCACTGTACTCCAATCACCTCCTTACTAGTCTGTCCCCCCTAAAGTACACTTCCATTTCAAAATATGTGGAATCCCAAGCAGCTGCCTTCAGCTTCTTTATTTTAATAACACCACATGTTTTTCCCCTCAAAATTCATCCCTGCCCAAGACTGAGGGCATGATTTTGCTTTCTCCATCTAAGCCTAATTCATTAAAACTTAAGCATAACTGAGATACCTGGTTTTATAGGGAAGTGCTCAAAAAAGGATGTTGCTACAGAAAGACAAATTATGCTCCATGGTGGCTAGGTGACAATCAGTGTGTTGTTCCATGCTGCAAAAGGCTCTTAATAGAGCACATCTCCATGCCCTTAGAGACAGCCTCTCCCTGGCTTATCTTCACATGCGAAAAGGAGAAGGTATTCATTTTCTTACTCAATTAATTATGTTTATTATTTTAATTAACTTGGGTAGCCCCACCCCAGCTGAGAATGCACTATGTTTAAAAAAATGCAGCAGCATCATGCCATTTGCATTTATTTGTTGGAATCACTGGCTTTCTGCTTTTACCTCCAGTTATCATCTACCCAGCCTGGTGAAAGGGCAGCAAAGCACTTAGGCAGAACAGTAGATACTGACCTTTGGAGCTGCTTTTGCTGAAAATACATTGATCTTGAACCCGTTCTCATTTAAAACCTATTCGAGGAGGCATTACTTTGTTCATTCTATCTACCCACTGAAGCAGTGGAATCTTTGGCAGTGGGCCTCCAGGTTATGTTTCTCTATCCTTTCACATTACTGTGGTTTGTATTGGGGCTTGCAACATAACAGTGTATTTATTCTCTCTATCAGGAATGGTTCCTTGCTTTTAATTTAAACATGCATCTAAAGTGCATTTCCCATGCATGAGAGATGCTTATCATCTCAGATTAGAAGCCATGGACAGCACTCTATGGCTGTAGGGCAGAGTAAGAACATGAACGAGGTAGACCAGAGCAGAACACGATAGGATTGAAACCCTATCCACACACATAGTACAGCTCATAATTAAAGGGAATGAATTCAAGGATACAGAAAATAAATGCATTATAGTGATGCTTAACTTGGTGTTTGGCCCAGTGTTATTCTTTGCTTAGCATTTTCTGACCCCTATTCCAGGAAGAGCAGGCTACAAGAACATGAGAATCCCCACATACCATGTCCATCTCACCTTGGGCAAGTTATTATTCCCTCGTTACCAGTCTTCTCAATGCAAAAACCAAGTCTCTTTAGAGGTTTCCACAATTTCACTCCACACTCCTGTTAGGAATGCAAGACAATCCCATAGGCCCATATACTGGTGAGAACAGAGAGTAAATGACAAGTCCTGAAAATCAAACCTGCAATGTATTAATAATGAGATTTTACAGGAGTTTGTTCTTTAAGATCAACTCCATAGCTCACCCATCTCCCACCTTTGACGCATCATTTGAATGGCTTTTTGCTCCGTAGCTATTGAACGACCTATACGTTTTTGGAGATACTAACTCCATAGGAAGGAAGCAAATGGAAACCTTCTGTAACAGAAGTGTATGTTTTAAGAGTGTTCCAGACTGTGAATTTTCATACTTCCATGTTCAAAAGGCATGTGGTATATTTACATTTCTGAAATGGAGTTTGAAAAATATGTCCCTAAAAATGTTCATTCTTTAGAATGGAAAGATTTTAATATAACATGCTTAATATAATAAGGGCTTTTCAGAAATATGCTTGTAACAATCTTTAAATCAGACATATATCCCATCTAGCTATCAGATAAGGAAGCTGCAACATAGGTGTATTTATAGGGTGCCTAGATAGCGCCCTAAAGATGAAACTCTTTCAACTGAACACCTGGAGTATGACCATACAGTTCTCTGTACAGGATGGATATGACTAAGTCTTCTCCATCCATCATCCGTAATACTTAATTTACCAGTCCTAGTCTTACTTCCGTAGTCCACAAAACATATCATGGTGTTTATGGGGAGGAGTGAGACACTTCTGTGGGGTGTTAACCCAGAGTGAATGGATTCAGTTTAGACTTTTTTTCAGATGATGTGGGGTCAGAGAGGTACCAATGTCCAGTAGAACTGCTGAATAATTATAGAGGTTTTATCAGTGTTTTATCAGTGAGGATAGTTCTGATGATACTAGCTGAGATTACAAGACCTCTCAGGGCTATTATGCCCAGTACAGAAATTATATCTTTAGTGAGTTAGAGCATTTAGTTCACATTTTGTGATAATAATTAGTTGCCCCTGTGGTAGTTAAGTGTCCCCACTTTACAGATATTAAAACTAGGGCAAGAAATAATTGGATCAGCAGTTGTTTCCCATCCTGTTCAAAAGGGACCTGGCCTCGGTGATTCACGCCCTTGCTGCTTCCCGTCTGGACTCCATCAGCGCAGAATACCTGGGCATGAAGCCATCATCCTGTAGGATGTTCCAGCTAATGCAGAGAGCTGCAGCACTGTTCCTCAGTAGCAAAGGAGACCAAGAGCATATTCAGCCTGCTCTCTTGCTGTCTACACTGCTTTCCTCCATGTTTGTCCAATTGTCCTCTAAGACTAAATCCTTAATATTCTCAGCATATCTCAGAGATCATCTGAGAAGTTCTTCCCATTTGATAACAACACATAGTTGACAGCCCTTCTTTCTGAGTGCTTTTATCAAAATGCTGAAGCTTGTTTGGACATGAGCTAGAACTTTCTCACAGACAGGCCTGGGAGCATGGAAGAGACTTCCACAGCAGCTGAGTATTACCGTGAATGTCCTCAACTTAAGCTTTTAAGAGCTAGAGATCACCTAGAGATGATGCTATAGGCTCCCTTTTCTCATATAAACATGTACCTGCATGTAGATTTCTGAACCTTCCCCCAAACCCCAGCCCACAACAACAGAGTTCTTCCAAAGCAAAATACACAGTTCCTTCCCCAGGGAAAGGATGAAAGAAAGAATGAAGCACTCACAGCAGATGTTATTCATGTCACTTGAAACAGCAGGAGAACATTCTCAGCTCCCGGTGCAAGCAGATGAAGCAGAGTGGGGTAGAGGCAGCATAGAAGAGTCTCCAGAAGTTTTATGTAGCTTTATGTGTATTCCTCTCCAGATGCTCAGTTTTAAGATTTTCATGTTCCAAGGTTAGCATTGTTGAAACAAATATTCCAGTTTCTTCCTCACTTCTTTAAGGGTTAAACTTTCCAAAGTTCTCTGCATTGTAAAATGCTCTCAAAGATCTCAATGTTTTTAAGTGGCCTTAAAATACCCTTGACCTGAGCCGGAGCAGAACTAAGCAAGCTCTAGGCTATTTCAAGAAGTAAAAGACTTGACTGAGACCTTTGGTGGAGGCAGCACCAGCGCTGGGATTCAAACACTATATTCTCTCATTTGGAGGTCAGCTAGAGAAAACTGCTAATTAACCTGGGCTGGGGTTGTCTCCTTGTGGCAGAGGCCTTCTGGGGCCAGCTGGGAAAGAGATTGGTGTGGGAATAGCACCATTCATAGCAGCAGTGGTACTGCTACCTCCATATAGGATTGTTTTGCCAAGGCCCCCACAGTAGTTGAGTCTGTGTATCATGTAGGTCCCAATGGTGAGCCTTCCATGACAGCAGGGGAGGCAATGAATAATTTATACTCTTTACACAAAAACAGGGACAAAACTTTCAAACCTGCGGGTGAAGTTAGATTTTCAAGGATGTTTTCTTCACAAAGAAAAGGCCTCAAAACATTTTTTAAGTGAAATTGGAGATTAGTTCTGGCATTTCTAGGTCCCCAGACTCTTAGGGTGAGGAGTGGAACATAGATGCTGGCTTTCTAGGCCCCAAAGGCCAGGAGCCAGCAGGGAATAACTTTGTCAGCTCTTCTTAAAAAGAAGCCTACCTGAAATCCAATTAACAATCAAAGCTTTAGGCCAACACTTTCAAACTCAGTGGCCTATTTCTGAGAGGGTGCTGAGCACCTCCAGATGCAGTTAAGGCCAGTGCAAGATGTTGGTGCTGAGTACATCAGGAAATCAGGTCATAAGCGCCTGAAGTTAGGAACCTTGATAAAAGCATAGGTGCTGAGTGGCCATAGCCTCGTTTAACGTTCAGCAAAATACTTTTGATGCCTAAATACAGGTGCCACATTCAATGATGTTGGCCTTAGTGTTTAGCAGTGTTCTTTTGTCAGAGCAAATGCCTAGGAGTAAGGAGACTCCTGGCTTCAGTTGCCAGGTCAGGTACTAACTTGCTCCACTTAACCGTGTGTGCTCTCAATCTCAAAGGCGAGGATGATGATAATAAGGCTTGTGTGAGAGATACTAGGATTTTAATCAATGCTTATGTTTTGAGGGAACTAGATAGAGCTGCATGCATTGTAAGTATTATTAGGGACTTATGTTATTAGGGACTTATTATTATCAGGGACTGTAGTGATAGGACAAGGGGCAACGGGTTAAAACTTAAACAGGGGAAGTTTAGATTGGATATGAGGAAAAAGTTCTTTACTGTAAGGGTGGTGAGGCACTGGAATGGGTTGCCCAGGGAAGCTGTGAATGCTCCATCCCTGGCGGTGTTCAAGTCCAGGTTGGACAGAGCCTTGGGTGGCATGGTTTAGCGGGTGGTATCCCTGCCCATGGCAGGGGGGTTAAAACTGGATGATCTTAAGGTCCTTTCCAACCCTAACTATTCTATGATTCTATGATTCTATGGTAAAGCACTGGAACAGGCGCCCCAGGGAAGTTGTGGCTGCCCCATCCCTGTCAGTGTTTAAGGCGAGGTGGATGGCCTAGTGGAAGCAACTTGGTCTAGTGGAAGGTATCCCTGTCCATGACAAGGTGGTTGAAACTAGATGGTCTCTAAGGTGCCTTTCAACCCAGACCATTCTGTGATTCTATGATTTCAGCTGGACACATTGGCTTAACGTGCTGTGCAGTGCAATAAGGTTGTCCTTAGCTGTTCACACTTGAGAAAGGCTTATCCTTCACACAGTCAGAAGGTTCACTGTTATTCTCAAGAAAACCTTAATTTGTTATGAATCAAGTTCTTCATTATCCATCTGGTGGTATCTAGTATAGAATGTAACATTTAGCTTTCAGATTAAAATATACTGGGGCGGAGTGGATGGGAGGGCCTGAAACAATATGAAGGTAAGTGAAGGACAACTGAAAATGAAAGCAAACACATCCTTCAGTGAGCTTTAAGAAATGTGCTGATCTTTAAAGGATATCTGAAATTGTACTTTGCCTTACCTAAAGAAAAGTTGTAGAAAACCCTGGCCCATGCTGATGTCTCTAATACTAACAGCCCTGCTAAACAGCAGAAGTTGCTTAAAAACAACATCAAAATGAATGCTATGAAGGTTTTTAAGTGGGTTACTGTAAAAGTGTGAAAGTGTTTTCCCCAGGCTTTTTGGGTGGTAGGTGAAATCATTATTACATTAGAACATATATCGGAGCATTTAGCTTCAGCCTTGGTTGAGAAAGTGGGAATGTTCTACTGCTTCTCCCATTTTGACACTTTTTGCTTGGGGCTGTTGCTATCTGGCAATGTGTATTTCACTTGAATTCCATTCCACACCCATATGTAAAGTGTTTTCTCTCATATTAATTGCTAATTTGCAAAAATGATTATAAATTATGATGAAAAAGTAATTGAAATGCCTTTATACTATTTAGAAAGGGTAAACTATTTACCAGGGTAAAATAGACAGAGCTCAAAAAACTTATATTTGCCAAAAATCAAGAGATTTCCAAGATGAACACATTTCCAAGGCCTCTACACTAGATGCTCACTCCAGTCCTGGCACCCTTTATCCTTTTGTGACGTGATTTTTTAGTAACCTTTATTCCACTGTAACAGGCTAGAGAAGAAAATCTAATGTCTGCTATATTCTTCTGAAGAGTTAGTAGGCACAACAAATATTCTTATTCAGAATATTCCTTGTTAGTGATCATACTGCATGGCTGCTTTCATTTTTCCTTCCAGGCTTGACACAAGCAAAACTCTGTACAGTCCAGGTGAAGGTTCTTCCAGTCCTCTATCTTCACCCAGACATCTGGCTCAAGTCAGACACCTGGGGGAAATCATAAGCAGCATGATTGTGTGTAAGGCAAGCATGGAATGATATTTCCACTGAAACTGAAGTCAGCGAAAGCAATCTATGTGGTACAGGCACTACTCGAGAAGGTATTTTCTGAATGAAGGAAGAATGCCTGCAAATATACGATAAACATGGTACTGTTTGCTCCTTTTAGGAACAGTAAATTTAGGATAATGCCTATGTAAAAAAAAAGAAAAATAAATAAAATCAGCCTTCTAACTACAGCTTCTTTTAGCAGAAGAAGAGGCACTGGAAAGTCTGGAAAGTGCTTCAACTGCTTTTAATTTTTGTTTGAACTTTTCAGGCCGTATCGCTTTTCGTGTTGCTCTGACTGCATTTGTTTCTTCAGAGTATACCTTTTACTCTTGGTATTTGTGCTATTGCTTTTTGAAATAGCATGCTCTGAGAGTCGTTTTTTGGTTACCAATCCACTTCTTCCTACTCTATTTAAATGTAAAATCAAGTTACATTCTTGATTTTCCCCTCCCATGTCATCTCTCGTATCTTACCTTAAGTCACTTTGTGCAGTGAAATATATTAATAAGTTTTTGTCCTTGCAATATGCACAGTTTGTATTAATCTTCTTTTCTAAATCCCTTTTTTTTTTTTTGGTCTGTTTTATTCATTTTCTAACTCATCTTTGCCTAATTTGGATTTTAAATCTTCCAGGAAAGGACTTTGTTCTTTTATGATCTCTTTCAAGGATCATGCAAAGTTAATAGTTTGTATGAATGTTTAATAATAATAATATTCATGGAGAAGTATTTTTTAATAATATGAAAGTTCTGCAGTTGCATGAATATTCTGTGATATTGCTGCTTTAAATGTTGACATTCAGGATCAAACTTCCTGAAATAATAGACTTTCCCCCACTTCTCTGTATGACCAATACGATGTCTAAGTATATGTTAGGCATTGATTATACTGTGCAATATGTGCAGGCAGACTCCTAAATCTGTGTGGTTGCTACGTACATAAATCTTGTTGAAACCCCTGTAGACAGAAAGTCTTATATGTGCATTGCAGGAGCCTGCAAATCAGGCACATAAATACCTGTCTACCCAGGAGTTTTCTTGCAAAATTATAGATAAAGAAACAGAGGTTTGGATTAATCTGGCAGGCTGCAGTAGAGCTGTAAACAAGGAATTTGTATAGCTGCTCTCTGAAGTAGGCACAATTTTTGCTCCTATCAAACTGCAGGTTGTGTACGAGCAATGTCAGACTAACCAGATTTGTGGAGAAGTTTAATCTGTTAAACAATTTAACATTTATTAGCAAGTTTATTTGACTCAACTGACAAAGAATTTTTCAGCCCACTAACTGACTAGTTTGGGGACTTTCGGAAGCATCACCTGTCCCTTCACCTTCCCTTCAGTCAGGCATCCATAACAGGACTTCCAGCTCCCCATTTTCCCTTCAGTCCAGGTAATGAGGCTGAAGGACACAGACTGTAACTGTCACCTGGCTTTTAAAGCTTTGATGTTACTGTCTTCAAAATGGCCATTTGTGTCAAATCCCTGGTTCTGAGATCATTGGCTTCCAACCAGCTCATGGGGTAGCTGGGTTTATTACCATGTAAGCAAGCTGAAAAAAAAATGCCTTTCTGATTATATTTGCTGTTGTTAGAAAAATTCATAGCATTTTTTACATCTGCTTTCATGACAAGTCAGATTTAAGTAGATGGAAGCACATACAGGGAACACTAACAGAAAATTAGGATGCAGCAGAGACTGTAAGCTGGGGAGGAAATGCTATACAGTCTTGTAAAGATTATTTAAGGGAGACATTTTAGCAGTCTCTGAGAAAGTCATACTTCACACTTGCAGGTGCACTGGCAGTCAGATTTTACATTGATTGTCTGCTGTGAGCAGCACTGTCATTACCGGTAACTCACTGTTCTAATATATAGCTCAGCCTCTTCAGTTTTGTCAGTGATTTTGAGCTGTGTTTAGGATTAGTGTATGTAACACTTCCCTGTGTGTAGTTTTTGGCTTTCTTGCCCTATGAAGAATCTGTTGGCACTGTCATTAGTGTGTGTGTGTGGGGGGGGGGGGGCTGTACCTATTTTATCACTTAAATTTTCTTTTGTTTACATGTACATC
>JANHGB010023556.1:1836-12695 GCA_026283785.1 Coracopsis vasa
CCTCAATCTTCCCTCAGCTGTGACCAAAACTACTTACAGTAACAGTGCACTGCCTTCTACATACGTAGGATTTTACTTAAAAGCAAATGTGGATGCACTCAAAGCAATTACTCTGGCTGACCATTGTCCATTTTTTGCCATTGGAGTACACACACCAGAATAACTTCCAGTGCCATCAGGCAATGTAATAAACAAAACAAGAAGCTCTTTCGTGAACAATGAAGTCTGAATCACAGAATCATAGAATAGTTAGGGTTGGAAAGGACCTTAAGATCATCTAGGTCCAACCCCCCTCCCATGGGCAGATGTGTTCCAGTTCTCAAAATAACATTATTTGGATTCTTAGAGCAACTAGATTTCCCAAACACATTATGCAGTATCTTTACCTGCGTTTGTTAGCTGCCCACTCCTTAAAGCTGAGGCCAGGCAATTCCATCCAGTCTCCAAAACTGATTGTTAGCATAGAGCCTTCCATGGACTGTGGAGAAAAACCCAAGATGCATGACCAGATACATTTCAACAGATACATTTATGCAAAACACAGTGAAGTTCACCTCATTGTACTCATCTGTAGTAAAAAAATACCAGACCATAACACAATACCAGGACATGACATGAAGCGCTGATGAACTGTTTTCATGTTACAGTTAGCTATTTTAATGAGCACCTATACGACCTAATAAAGCAGAAGGTGAAGAGAGAACAAGTAAAACGGAAACTAAAACCAAGTTATCCAAAATACAAAACAGGAAGAAAAAAATGTGAAACCAACAGCATATGAACATATTAAGATTTAATAGTTTGTGTAAAAGCACCTGGAAACAATGCAGACAAGAGAAAAAAAAGTCATAGAAAATATTCTTCATTATAATTCATTAAGTTTAAGCTAATAGAAAACCCCACATAAGACAGCAGTCATGGTCACAAATCTCCAAATGAAGGACAACTTTTTCCTTCCCTTCTCCTCTCCCCAACATATTTTGGCTTTAGTAATTGAGCAGTTTAAACTACAATTGTCATTATCATCTAAACCAGCCTTCGATACTAAGAAAAACCTCAAACCACAAAATTACCAAGTTACCATAGGAGTGATAGAAAATTTTTACTCACATGCCAAGCCCCTCCAGGTGGTCCTTTACCAAGCACTATATGGGGAATGTAGTTATGTTGTTCTAGCTTCCAGTGCAAAACAGGTGGGTAGTCATATCCGAAGTCAGCATCAGGATGAAGCAACGTATCAAAAAGCACTGCCACTGGGTTTGAAGAGCGTCCTTCAAGACCTTCAGACAGATATTCCAGATCCTAGAGTACAAAAAAAATGGTATGTTTATGCAACTTCAACTGTTCATGTTATTCTGATGTACATGTCGTGGTTTAAGCCCAGAAGTTGAATTTCAACAAAATCCACAATTAAAGTCACATTTTAAGTAGAGGCAAGTATTTAATGTAGAGATTCAATCAAAACACTTTTCAGAAATAACTGTCATGATTCAGTTCTTCTATAATTTTAAATGATACATTTCACTCATTTAAAAATTACATGTTAATTACACAGTAATACCAGGGCTGGTCAGCATTTGAAATTCATTGTAGAAAAAGAAATACATGAACAAATATTCAGAGATCAGAGCAACTTCACAACATTTATGTTTATAGAGAGCACACTTCTTTTAACAAAAAATTGCTAATATTTCTAGGAGCCTCATTTTGATAAAGCAAAATTGGTATCTAAAAACATTTAGTTTTAAACATCTAGTAGTAAAAGCTCCTTTGACAGCTCATAGGTAGTTCCAACAGTAACTTTAGTATATTTTGAAACAACGGAGGTATTACTTTTAAAAACTGACTAAAAAAAAAAAATAGGCTTCTTGTACAAAGCAGTGGATGTTGAGAACAATTTCTAGTGCTTCATAAAAATGTTCACATTGCAGCATCTATTAACCATCTCTGTTCTAATAATTTCATAATGCAATAGCAAATATCTGAAGAGAAAGGGAAGAACTGGCCATAAAGTCACTTTTTGCTCTTACTCTCCTACCAAATCAAATAATTGTAAAATGCTTTTGGTTGGAAGGGACCTTAAAGATCATGCAGTTCCAAACCCCTGCCATGGGCAAGAACACCTTCCACTAGACCAGGCTGCTCAAAGCCCTGTCCAACCTGGCCTTGAACACTGCCAGAGATGGGGCAGCCACAGCTTCTCTGGGCAAACTGTGCCAGTGTCTCATGACCCACATAGTAAAAAAATAAACTTTGAGACTTAATGTCAACATTACATGTAAACAACACACACTGAAACAAACAAACAAAAACCAAAGCAAACCAAACCAAAAAAAACCACCATCAACCAAAGAAAAAAACCCGAAACCTAAACTGTAACAAAACAAAGCCAACCCCTACTTCCCCACTACAACACATATGCATGTCTGTATTTCAAATTAATTAGTCACACAGGCAGTACAGTTAGTGATAGCACTGTGAGTAATCAGTCAGGACTGTAGTCAGGTGAGTAGAAAATGATAACATGGCAAACAAATGGACACGTGGGGATAAAAATAAAAGATTTAACTAATCAAATCAGACAGAAAAACTGGATGTATACAAGTGTAACATGCACTCACGATTGCCTCATGCTGTAACACAAACAGGAAGGATATAGACTGTTCAGAAGAGAAAAATGGATTGTGTTTATAGAGGGTGTATGTCCTTAATGTTACTAATAATTAAGTCTTAATGAGAATTGTACTATTTAGGAAGATTTTAAGTATGTGTACTCAAACTATGTTAGCAGCAGGTGCTGTTTGATGATGAAGCCCAAACATCCTAGGATGTGAAAGCTGGAATTCCTGCATCAGCTAGTCACTGACCAAGTGGTGCATTAGACACTTTTGGCAAGTAAGGAGAACACAACAAAGGGCAGTTTGTAAAACAAAACCACCACAAACAAAGAGCCCTCAAGAGCCACAAAAATAACCACAAAAACAACCACATGCCCCAGGACTCGATCTAATGGTCATGAGTTGCTTCTATTTAAATTATCAACATAACAAAGTAACTTATTGATGCACTAGAAATAAGATTGGGTAAGTAGGCTGGTTCTTCACAATGCAATCCGCAGAATTTCAGGGGATAAGCAGTTCCTAAAATGCACTGCTTTTTCACCTGAAGTGCCCTACATATAATTTGTTACAAGCCACAGAATGAGGTATATACCATTCTTTATTTTACAGGTAGGAAAAAAAGAGGCCAAGAGAAAAACCTAGTTTTTTGAGGTCATACTGTTACCAAGCTTCACTGTGGTCTACTTCTTTGTGGGTTGAGAACATTAAGCTTTCTCTTATCTATGACACTACTTATGTAAGTTGTAAAAGCATTTTAAACAGGATCATTAAAGAAAGTCTACTGTTTCATAATCCAGCTAGCAGAAGGAAAAGAGCTAGACAAGATGGTAACCAAAGCTTACTTGATCCACAATAGAAAGATGTCGAGCTTCTTCTAATTTCGTATGTAGAACTGGGTTTGGGTGTATAGCTTCAGGAGATAGATACGGCCTGTACCCAGAGAGCAGGTAAGAAAGACAAATTCCTGAAGGTCCATTTCCTATTAAAGAAATAAGTTACTGCTTTAGTAAAAACATCAATAAACTAAGTTTTTATGTCACTAAATAAGCAGCAACAAAATTGTACTAAAGTAGCGTAACGTTATACTACCTGACTGAAAGTAGCTTACAAACTTCACAGTAAAATAAAGCCTACCGTAGGAATTTCCTCCAAATAAACTGAGCAAAATCTTTTACGTAACAAGAAACTTGAGACTGTTTACACCATGAAAGAAAATGCATATATAGGAGTTTCATAATTTAGTATCTCAAATTCATTAATCTTGTGTGAAAATGGTCTGATGGTAAGATCTGGTCTGCCTGTCAATCACAATGATATCTGAATATTATTGCTATCTTACAACTTTGCATTCTCATTTACACTGGGTACTGTAAAATACAGAACAGAAAGACAACCTAGAGCGAATGCCCTTCAGGTCTGCCCATAAAACAAAAAGAAGAGAAACAAGCAGAAAGCTGAAGGCTGCAAGTCAGAGGAAAAGATACAGGCACAGCACAACAGTAGCATAAAAGCTGAGTGAAGACAGGTAGAGCAGATAAGTGTAAAGTACAAGAAACTCATGCGAGACCCCATTAATCATTCAGCAACAATATCAATTCAAACATCTTTACCCTTGTTGTAGCATTTTATAATTCATCTATGTGCATTATTGCAATTTTAATAGACTTATTTTCAGAATGTTATTAAGGGTGTGAAATGGATGGGACAAAAGCATTACTGTAAGGTAATTATTTCTATTTATTTGACTAGTATTAAGCAAAGTAGGGGACCACATTTATAACATGCAAATACAGAAATAATGTTCATGTTGCAAAGTCAGATATCAAAAGCCAGGGAAAGTTGAAGTCAGAAAAGTATGTGCTGTGATACAGAATTTAAACACGTGACTATGTACTGTTATTTATATAGCAATTCTTCCTCTAACTGAATGAAAGCACAGTGTTCTCCTGATAAGGTACTATTGAGTATTTTGTCTTTGTTTTCCATCTAGAGTGGCATTTACAAGGTATTCATCACACACTATTCAAATTCTGGGCTAAAGATATAGTTCCTGATTTATTCACAGTTTTTATGTAGCGATCATTGTTAGGTTGATAGCTCTTACCTCCTACTGTTTCAACTTTTGATCTCAAGTGTTCACCTGTCAATTTCCTGTTTCCCCATCACCTTAGCATATACCACTTCCATTACCTTGTTAACAATCCTGCTTTTCCAATGTCCATCTCTTCTCTCTTTTCTGATTTCCCAGTGCCTAAATCCTTCATCAGTTTGCTGAGACCCTGTTCATTCCCAGTCTCTTCATACCTCAGATCTCTTTTTCCTCCTCCACCAGGCTACACTCATGACTCTGGTCCCCAGAGGCAGTATATCCCACGCTTTATTACAATGCTGTGCACATAGACCGGTCACAGCCATGGGCTACAAGAAAATCATGTAGGCTCACCGTAGATGAGTTCTTCAAAGGCTAAGACTGCTAAACTGTAAGAAATCTTCAATAAGCACATTTTCTCGGAAGGCCTAGAAACCAAATAAGTATGTGAGAATGGCTCCAAACAATCTAGTTTTTGCATCCAAATATGGAGGCAAAAATAGAGGCTTTAGAGCACCTGTATACTCCAAGGACCATAACGCACGGGAAAAAGACTCTCTAGAAAGCCATAGGTTTCTGCCATTGAGATCTTCTTCTGTAATTAAAGGTTTAAATACTGGCGATCCAGCCTATATTAGTCCACAAATCACCTGGATTCCTATTTTGCCATTTACAAAAAAAATTGTAAAGAATCTTTCAGACAGTGAAAATGCTCTTCCTTGCTCTCACACTATTCTACCCTCCTACAAAGAGATCAGTGTGAGATGCCTGGGTACACTTCAGCCAAAGAATTTGAAACTTAAAACAGATACAAGCCCCTCCAGTCACCCATTTGCCCCATCAGTTGGATGTGAGGGAGAAGCCTAGCAATATACTGAAACCATCCGTAACAAAATCACATGAAGTTGTGAAAACACTCTAATCATACCTATGTTCACAAACATTCCCAGGATTGAGTAAATTCTTAACTATTTTTAGAATTATATCTCAGCTTTTGTTTCTTTTTACAAGTGCATAGCTGGATTTTTTTTTCCTTCTGGGGTACAAAGGGAGCTAGTCACAACAGAAAGAGAAAAATGTGTGCCATATCCAAGGATTCTGTGCTAAAGGTAATTCCTACTGGAAAAGACTAAAAATAACCAAATGGGTAACAAAAGTTGCCAAAACAAAGGCCAGCAAAATTACTGAGGATGGGATTATGTCAAAGTGAATTACTGTAACTGGCCACTTCCCTGGGGCCATCCAGAGAACTGATCCAAACCCAGCTCCTATTCTTTGAGCAGAGTAAAGAAATCCCCTTGTCAATAATGCTCTCAAGGACACACAAGATAAAGGTTCAGCTGCAAGGTCAGCAATTAGACTTGCTATGATTTTCTCGGAAAATCCTTGTGGAGGGAGGGGGATAAGGAAACAATCTTTCTGAAATGGGAAATTTATACCTGAGGAGTTTGCTTTTTATTTATACATCCTGCCTCCAATACTATGAAATTATACAAACTTTAGATATACAATCAATATACCCCCAAGTTCCATGGCCCTGTTCATTTAAGGAGCAGTTAACGTTTTATTTGAAGAGTAACAGATGCCTCTCCTTATCAACAGTAAACTAGAGTACAATCATCTTTACATATATGTCTAAATTTAAGCCTTGTTATTTGGATGAAAATTTTAAACATCGTGTTTACACAGTAATGATCAAAACTAGTGCAGAAGATGAAAGAGTTTAGCACAGAACGCTCTCTAGGATTAAGAGCTCCAGAATGAAATTCTTCAATTCCAACCCATTCAAATGAATGTATCCATTTCTTCCCAATTTCTTGAAGACAGGTACAACACGGAAGTTACTCAGTATTACCACATTAGCTTAAGACTCTCTGCAGAACTGCAGTACAATATGCAGCACAAGCTTAGAATCAAATCTTAAATCAGGCATCATGTAAAGTAAAAGGGAATGGTAAAGTTAAAGAAAGGGGAATATAAGTTATTGCTCCATCACTAAGTTAACTGCTTACACATGTGCCCTCTTTTTCTTTCTGATTAAAAAAATAGTGCAATGAGAAGATGGGGCACTACGAAGCTACAAGTATGTTTAACTGCAACTATACAGGAATCATGTGGACTAGACAGAGTGTATGTGTGAGAGGATGACTATTTTTCTATTCCTCTGCTACATTATTGAGTCATTTTAGATCCCTTTTAAGACTCTTCAGACAGCCAATGTCTTAGTGATAATAGGCTGCCAATGGAGAAGATCAGCATGTGAAGTATCTCAAGTATGTGTAAAAAAGCATTTGGGAAATATATTTCTTTTTCAAAGAAAAATAGTCACAGCAGCTGTACTTGGTGTCAGCACACAGAATGGTGCTCTAGACAAAAGAAGTATTGAGCACAAGTATTTGCATAATGCATATCTGCAAAACTAAACAGTGAAAACTGAGTCATTAACCATATGGCAAACCTGTACTAAAGTTGACAAAATGCCAGGAAACTGTTGCTCTTCAACTATGATGCAGAACTCAGCCAATGATTCACGTCTGTCACATCCACGCAAGCCTATTACATGCGCACTATTTTAAGCTATCATGAAGAGAGCTTTTGAGAACAGGCACTTACAAATATCAGTCTTTCAAATTTGTGGAGACTTACTGTGAGTACACTACACTGAAACATCATTCTCTGGAATCACTGCTTGTTTGCAGGTATAGTTAAAACTGTTGGATTGCTGTAGTCCCATCAGCTTTGGACTAGATTATTAAAAACCTCCTTTACGGCAGATCTTGTCTTTATCCCCTCATCAAGTCATGGCAGTAAGGAGCTGGCGACCAGCTGTTGATGAAAAACCTTGGCCCAATACAAATCATTCTGGCATTCCTGATTAAGCAGCACACCCAAGGATCTTGCTTCCTCTGCTATCCTGTCATTCAGTAAGATTTTACAAGTACAAGCCTTTAACTACTTAATCAAAACTACAATTTATTGCTCTAAACAGGTTGAATAGATTTGGACTCATTCTGGAAAAGACGGGACAATAATTAGATGTTAGTGATGGATGCAACAAAGAAAAAGGCAATTAATGAGAGAGGTTAGCATCTAACCAACACAGAGCACATATTTTACATTCACTGTTACCTCTCAGTGCAAAAATTTATACTAGTGCACCATCAACAACCTCCACACAAGCTGAAGTAGACACGCTGCATTCATGAAACCCTAACGTGATCAACACAGTTCTTCCATTAAGGCTCACATATCTGCTGCCAAATAATGCAGCTCATTTTGTCAAAGCACAATTCTGAATTCAAATATACTCCAACAGCAAGTTCCTTAACATAATTTTATTAGGTAGGGCTGTTAATCATAACAACTGTATTAGTCTAACATCTTTACTGTAAGGATGCTAAACATCAGCTATTTAATGATAAATGACTTCATGCAACAGGTCTATAAAGGCAATGACAGAGAATCTTAATGTGAAAAAACTCACCTATTACCACTACAGGCAGAGTAAGGAGGGAGTCCCCCGGCAGAACAGTTTCTTCAATTAAAGGCATTCTTTTTATCTTCCTCCCAAGGCTCTCACCAAAATACTGGGTGAAGGAATTCAAAAGCTGTCCTTCAGCTTCAGGGTTGCTGTAACTTCTAATTAACAAGGACAGATGGGAGGAAACTATAATGAAACAGTTGAACTGTCGTCAGAACATTCTTTTCAAAAATAAAGTTGCTTTTTTGATGCTTTAAGAGTTACGTGACTGGCAAAACCAAGATCAAGACAGATATGCTTCCATTCAATCCACAAAATTTTACTTTTCAGCACAGTTTTTCTAACAGAAGATTTTTTAAAAGGCTATTTTCTCCTAGGAAGTCTACAGAAGGATAACAATAAGGCACAGAAAGCCAAATTATAATCAACAAGCATTATTTTGATCCCCCACACAGAACTCATTCCTCATTATGCTTACCAGGAGAGACACACACCACCTAGCCAATTAACATCCTTAAAGCCAGCCAAAGGCCGAAGGAGCAGCTAAGGTATCACAGCAGCCACTCCCATCCCTTCCTTACTGCTGAGCAGCACAGGCGACTTCACCTCAACAAACTTATGCTTGGGTAGAAGTAAGGCTTGTTAATACTGGCAGTTGCGTGAAGATGGAGAAAAGTGTGATCCCTGTAAGCCCTAGACACAGCTAATTTTACCACTATTAAAAACCCCCTTTTTCTAAATGGAATTGCCATGCAGCCAGGTCAGCTACTGCGCAGCAGACTGCTTTCACCCCCAGTCATTTTCCTTGATTTCTCAGTCATTCCTCTGCAGCATCTGCTTAGGTTTCTCTCACAACTCTTCACCAACTAAATGTGCTTCTAGACTAGGAAGACTTGTTTTATCTTGTTTGCTGTTTAATTATTTAGGAGCCCTTTCTGAAGCCTTTCCAGGTCATTGGAGAAGTATGCACTATCAGTTTAGCTAGAAAGGCACAGGCAAATTAACGATCATCTGTTACTAGCAGTTATTTTAGTAAGACTTCAAAACAAAGACTTAACTTTTTAATTGAAAGTACCCCAATCAACTGATCTAAATTTCCTCTTGCAATCACAATTTTAATTATTAATAAATAAAAGTACTCTTACTTGTTGCCTAAGAATCTCTGTATCTTAAAGCTATTCTAGTATTTTAGGAATTATTTTTTACTCAGGACCGAAAGCATACGATGCTGATGCAATTCCCACAGCCTTCAAGAACCTGCGTATACTACATGCCGCTGCAACTCCCACAGCACTGAAGGTTCTGCTATGCATTTCAAGAGCCTTTCCTCAATGGGGAAGTTGGAAGTAAACTAGAGTCATAGCTGTACAGTAATAACAGCACTAGTACACGCTATTATACACTTCCCTGGTGGTTACTTCCTTGTTAAAAAGGGTGGAGAGCTATTCTAAGGTTTTATTTATTTCAGAAAGCAAGAACTTGATATGTGTATTCCTTGTACTACAACAAGGAAAGTTTGCAAATTACATGCTTACTGTTTTGAGTACAGCTACACATTAGCGCTTTATGATCCTGGAGGCGCATAGAATACAACAGTGTGAGTTAGATTAAGGCAAGAAGGTGGCAGAGAGAGGATATCTGATTATCACACTGCTTTTTTCACCTCCATTTTTAGGTTGGCACAAGTAGACTACATTATCCTCCAGAATTTGCTCAAAGTTAACTAAGGCAATACTACCCTATGCTTTGCAAAAGACAGGATTAAAGCAAGTATGTCTGTTTTAAGGTGGTCTTGCTGTGCTAGACGGAAGATCTAAACCAAAAGAAACATTTCAAAGCTTCTTTTATGGGATATCTGCACAGTGCTGTAGGGTACAAAAGAATCTTTAACAATGAAAATGTTGCTTCTGTGCAGTTCAGACAGTGTATCACAAACTACCCAACTGTTTCTGGGCAGAATCTAATTTTGCACAGAAATACCCGCATACAACACAGTTTCCCAGCTACTGCGCATGCAAAGCAGATGAAGGACTGTTGTCAGGAGCACGTTCTTCCTCTGCAGGAAGAATATACCACAACTCACGAAGATCTTAAGCTAGGGGCCACCATCTTTCTAACCTCTGAACAGCACTGAAAGCCACCAAATACCAGAAGTTCTTATCTTGATAAAAACTCATGGTAGACAGCTTTGCAGTGGCGGGGATTTGGTAAAGAGGACTACAGCTCTGGTCCTGCAGAGATGCAAGTGGGCACAAAGATGAGTCAGTCCCAAAGCTAGTGCTTAGTTTATGCTGGTCATACCAAATAACCTCCAGAATTACATTCTGTCAAACACCTAGATTCTAAGCACGTTAACAGGAAACTCGTTATATAAAAGGAATTTATATTTGGTCTCAAGTTGACGCTTTGGGAAGCAAATCTTACGCTGTCACGCTGTTAGAGATTTTTTAAGTAACGCAAAAAAGCAATGCCCCGTCGGGACCGGGCTCTCGAAGGTGCCATGCTACCAACCCCGAAGCGCAACCGAGCACCACCAGGCACTGGCTCGCTCCCCGCTGCGCCTCCGCGCTGCCCAAGGTCACACCGCGCCTTCCCGGGCGACACCTCCATCCCTCGCCGCCGACCCAGCGCATCTACCCACCGGCCCAGCCCGGCCCGGCGCAGCGTA
>JANHGB010023558.1:0-13728 GCA_026283785.1 Coracopsis vasa
TGAAGCCAATTCTGGAAAACCTTACTGACCCTAAAACAGTGGATTGTACCAATGGGTGCAAGTTTGGTAAATGAAAGCATCTTGTGTCTGTAACCAGATTTTCTTGCTGATGTAGGTACTGTTTCAATTCACTACTAATAGCTTATAACTCTAGGTGGTGGTCTCTTTTTATTGATGTGGAGTCATAGGGAAGATTTTCCAAAAATTAATAGGAAAAGAGTGAACTTTATGCCATATTTCCCTCTTTAACACAGTATGGAAGTTTCTTATACCCATTTCTCTTTCACACTGCCCAAGACTGTGACGTTATATGTATACCCCAAAAGAAAAGAGGACTGGAGAGACAGCTTGAGTTTTTCTGTCCTTTACTGTCCACATTGCTTAACTGTTATATTTGCTGCTTCACTTTTTCCAGGACAGAACTAAAGCATCAGTTTTAAGGTACTCACTTCCAAAAGACTACTGATGAGATTTCAGCAGACTTGGGTTCCTTTGCTAAACACAGTTCCTAATACTATTCCAGAAAGATTTCTGTCTTCAGATACCTCCTCATGCTAAAGTCCAAGTTTTATGTTACAGAAATCCACTGTAACGCCTTCATATATTTGGGATCTTCTGAATTAAAAAGGAATACTGGTTAGCTGACACCGCATAGTAATGTCTTACGCCATAACACAGAGCCCAGAAGAGAACCAAGGCCTAATTCTGTGTCATCTGAACTGAAGCCAGTCCATGTTTTGATATTTGGTCTAGAAATTGTTTACTGGGCTTCAAAACCTGTGGGATCAATGCATTGTGAGTTATGGCAAAACGAGGACAAGGGCAGAGATTTTTTTGCTTCAATTCCAAAGCATGCAAATGAACATTTTTCATCAAAGCCTCTTGGATGGGATGCTCTGAAGTATTACTCATTGAGAAATTCCTGACTCTCCTGGAGCCACAATGTGGCTACAATGGTCCCAAGAATGAGGCCTAGCACTTTAAAAATTGTGCATTTTTGAGTAAACTCTTCTGCCTTACTCCTTAAAAGGACATAGAATCATAAAATCATAGAATGGTTTGGTTGGAGGGGACCTTGAGATCATCTAGTTCCAACCCCCCTGCCACAGGCAGGGACACCTTTCACTAGACAAGGCTGCTCCAAGCCCCATCCAGCTTGGCCTTGAACACTGCCAGGAATGGAGCATTCACATGCTGTAGTTTTCTCCCTAAATGAAAGTTGCATTAGTAAATACCTTAATTGTGTTTTCTTCAGAGAGTTTCACTATTTTTGTGTTCATTTAAGATAAGGACTTCTGGTTTGAAAAAAACATTTAACATTTATTAAATTCCTAAGTTTGTAATATAAGCCTAGATGTAGAATGATAACTCATGTTTCAGGAAGCCATATTTAGGAGTTACCTCCTCCAAACATGCGTTTAGACAAAATGTGTTTCTCGTTTTGTCTAGCTTATCATAGAATGGTTTGGGTTGGAAAGGTTCTTAAGATCATCTAGTTCCAAACCCCCTGCAGGGATGCCTCACACTAGACTATGTTGCCCAAGGCTCTGTCCAACCTGGCCTGGAAGCTTCTATAAAGACTGAGAACATTAAGAGTAATTCTGAAGTTGCATACTGTAGAAGTTTGTGTAACCTAACTTTATAGTTAGAAATGTTTACAGGAAGGGCCACATTTGCATTATGTAAATTGTGGTGTTTACTTCAACTGCAGAGGTATTTCCTTGTTACACTGTCACCACTGGTAAAGCTAGTTTAAGAGGTTGCTGCTTGTTTCTTTTGTCCAGTTTATTGTGCTCATTTGAACTGGTACAGATATTTAGGGATTGTGCTGCAATTTCTATCAAATTGTATGTTTGATCCCAGATAATTGTAAATCTGCAACTCTACAAACAATTACAGTGCAGCTCAGTGAATGTTGGATTGCAAGGTAAGAGGAGGGCTGAACGGCCAGGACAGAGTAGATGGTAATATTTTGAACTGAGTGTTCTACCTGTTTGGAACCACACCTTGCTATTAAGTATTGTTGAAGTCAACAAGAAGGGAGGGACATAGCAGAAATATAGTCTCAGGACAGAGGTAGAAAGGTTGACAAAGGTGCCAGCTATGGAAATAGGTGCCATTAGTGTAGGTGATGGGTTGATATCAATACAAGCTAGTTGAATCTGTTACTGGGACTGATTGTTGCAGGAAGGTCCTAAGGATAAATTTTAGGTAAGGCAAACCTCAATGATGGAGCTTGTTTAAAAGCTAGAATGAGTGTAAATTGTCTTGGGAGTTTGCTTGAATGGAGTGTGAAGTAGTCAAAAGAAGTCCAGACACAATTTTGAAGTCAAAACATTGTAAATTTGTTGTGAAGGTTCCAGGGACAATATTAATATGTGCATTGCATTATCTTGGGAATGGCAAGCCTAAAACAAAGTCACTGTTTCAATCTCGGTGCCAAACACGTCATCACAAGGCTGTGTTTTCCCAACACTGAGTTTTCCCTTGCTGTGTTTTCCCAACACTGACTTTTCCCTTGCTGTGTTGAAAGGATGGTTTGCAAGGTGGCAGCACAAGATACTAATTAGGAAGAGCAGTCTCCTATCTGAAAGTTTTATCCTATTTGTCTGTGACATATAACCGGCCAGTGAAGACAAAATGTGAGGCTGAAAAGCTCCTCAGATTACTAGGATATGTGAAATACATGAAGATTTTCTTTAAAGCAAGACAAATAAAGTTTTGAAGACTATGCTGAGAAGAGTCACGAATAGTGTTAGTTACTAGGAATATGTATTGCAGAAACAAAACAAAAGGCTGTGAATTTCCACTTCAAAAACTTGTTTTACAGGCTGGTTGTTTCTTTTTCAGAACAAAAATTTACAAAACAAAGAAAGAAACAAGAAAAATGCACCACGGGATTACAGTGAATGGGAAAAGTATGTTAAATCCTTTATATATATATTTAATCTTATTTATTTGTTAAATGGAATATTGGTTGTTCCAGTTAACAATTTTACCTGTCTTTTCTGGGGCAATGGCAATGAGGTGAGACAGACATTTTTCTTGGTTTGATAGATTTTAACCAGAAGGGATGAGGGAGAGAGGAAGTAATGTATAAGCAGGACAAGCACACACACACACAAAAGAAGCCAACACAAGGAAAGGAGATAAGATTAAACATCTTTTTCCTAAGTAGTCATGGATAACTGAACATGGCCTTAAACTCTCTTTTCCTTTGGTTTATAATAGAAATACAGTAAGCCTTTCTATTAGTAGACGAGTCTTGCTATGCAGCATTATTAAATCTGTAATTTTTATTAATTTAAGGTTCGATGTGGAAAAGGAGTGTTCAAAAATTGATGAAAGCTGCGAAGAAAGTAACTCAAAAGCAAGATTCTTTAGCAGGCCAAGTCTACCTATAATTGAAAAGAAAATAGACACAACTGGTAATGTCTTAGAAACATACAATTTTTCTTTAATTGTAATACTGTGTTGTAGAGTGTGAATACAAATTAAAGAAGCATATTATAGAGTTGAAGGTTTCTATCTGTTTCTCATCCCCTAGAGATGCTAAACATTGTTAGGAGGTCAACTGAGCTTGAAGCCATATTTGAAATAAAATCTAGTGTTGGTGTTAATAATCAGTTAAATATTTATGTTGTGTTTAAGTTGAGAGTGCTAGGTAAAGAAGTAGAGCATACATCTGTTACAAACCAATAGCAGAGTTTAGCTGAGTGCTTTCATCTTGCACTCTGAATGCTCATCGGAAGAATTATTTTTAGAATAATTTAGAATAATTTTTATTCTAGAAAATAAAATACAAATTTGTCTTTTAGTAACTCATATTCTTTTGAAAAATAATAAAGATTATGGCATTCAGAATATTTTAGCTGATAGTGTTTTGATTGCATCTGTGCCAGTTGTTGTTGTTATGTATAAATATTTATTTTTCTAGGCATGACAAAGAAAGAGAAAGTTTTTATTGCTACTCGTGAAAAAGAAAAGGGCAATGAAGCCTTTGCCAGTGGTGATTATGTGGAAGCAGTGACATATTATACTAGGTGAGTAAATACTGTTGTGTTCTTTCACTTTAATGGCTATTACTTGTGAATATTATTTTTAGAGCAATGTAATTAAAACAGCTTCTTACTGAAACAAATAGTGACAATTAGATTATTTTTTTAAAAGGGCAAAAAGGTTTGACAAAAAAATCCTTAAAGCATTGTTGCATCCTGATAGTAATTTTTATTTATCAGGAAGAGAAATGGTTAAATAGTGATGGGATGTAATTTGCAGGTATCACAAACTTCTTCAGATTTTTCAAACCCTGTGAGAGTCAAAGGCAAGTTTACAAAAATAACAGGATAAGCAGTGTGCTGAGAAACTAAATTCATTACAAATTAATTGTAAGAAACCATATTGGTAGGATTACCTCAATTGGTAATAAGTGAAATTGATTTAATAACCTCTTCTTAGGAGAAAGAAAAATCACTGTGTACAGCATCACCATAATACAGTCTGTAATTAGCAGCAGTCCAGAAAAAGAGTATATAAACAGAGGATTAAAAAAAATAAGACTCTTTAAGGTTACCTTATTTAGTGCTTAGTGAACTACATTCAGACTTTGGCTTTATATTAATAGAGGTTGTTGCTACAAGATCTCTGTTGTATTTGTTTCGAAAGAAGAAAAGTTTAAGATGGACAGAATAGACAACGAAAGGAAGAGAAGGATGGGATGGGGCAGCCACAGCTTCTCTGAGCAACCTTTGCCAGTGCCTCACCACCCTTACAGTTAAGAAAGTTTTCCTTGTATCTCTTGCAGTATGCTGTCACCGTGGCACTTCCCTACTGTCCCCTCTTCACGGTGAACATAAACATTAGGTTAGCAAGGTTAGCTAGGTTAGCAAGGGTGTGGGCAAAGATTCTCTTGTACTTCTTTGTCATATGCATCCCAGTTGTCCTTGTTCGTCAGAGATGATCCTGTTGTTATAAAAACTAAAGCCCTGCCTACAATACCAGCCACATAGCCAAACCTGGAAAATTTATCCGCTGACACCTGAGTCTTTCCCTTTTACAAGCAAGATCAAGGAGAAGCCCATGTGCCCTCCCGTTATAACCTCCAAAGCTCTGTAGTTACTCTTGATACTCTCAAAGGTTTCATTTGACGGTTTTATTCAAGACTAGATGGATGGTAGCAAGAGGTAACAGTTTAAGTGATAGGTGAGCCATAGCATCTTTCTGCAGCTTCTCAGATCTAAGCCCTGGCAAGCAATAGACCTCTGAAGATGGTAAATCTAGTTGGTGGATGGTTGCCTCTGGTCTCACAGGAGGGAGTGTAGAGTATCAGTATTAATATTGTTATAACACTGTTTTCAGCTTCTGATAGTGAAGTGTTTCTACATTCAGGCTTTCTAGCTATGAGCCTACCATGGTCAATATTCCCTTCTTTCAGAAGTATATCAGTAATACCCACTGCAGCTGCGTATAACAACAAAGCTCAAGCAGAAATCAAACTTCAGGACTGGGACAGTGCTTTGCAGGACTGTGAGAAGGTATTAGATATGGAACCTGGCAACCTGAAAGGTAATGGAGAACATAAACTTGCTCTTCTATGTGTTATTTTATTTCTAGCAAATAAAATAGTACATGTCTATTCATGTTGTCCATTGACTTAACTGAGCTTTAGATCAGGTCCAAGTATGAATAAGGAAACAGACGAGCTCCCCAGAGTAATTTTAATAGTATTTCTAAGGTCAGGGAAGTTTTATGCAGTTCATTCTGTTGATCTGTAATGGGTATGGGGCTAACTTGTTTTTCGTATGACGACTTAAGCCCTCTTTTATTCATGCAATGTATTGTTTCCATAATACCCACACTGAAGTTTTAATTACTTTAAAAGCAACATGAAAACAATGCAAGTTGCTGATTTAATCTTTTCTGAAGGAAATAGCTATCTTTGCATGGTCGGAGGGGAAAAGTTGGAAAAATGTAAAAAGATGCTTCACAGTTCACGATTGCCATCTCAAGAGGTGTTACGCAAAATTGCATCATTAAAAATGATCAAGAGCACAGCTACACTAATACAGTCATTACGAAGTAAATGCAGAATTTTAAAAACTGGTTTACCCTTGAAAAAAGTGTATTTTTATCCACTTTATGCTTCAAATACATAAATAATACTCTTTGTTCCTTTGTAGCTCTGATGCGTCGTGCTACTGTACACAGTCAGATGCAGAATTACCAGGCAGCTATAGAGGACCTGAACAGAGTATTATGTGTTGAACCACAAAACGCTATAGCTAAGGTAAAGACCAATGAGTTGACTATAACTAGCAACAGGTTGTCTGCAGTTGTAGCATGAAGTGTGTACAGCTTATATTGGTTTATTTGATTATGAGTTTTGAGAACGTGGTCTGCTGTGACAGCAATCAGTTTCTCAAGACCACATAGGTACCTGTGGTGGAAATTAGGTATTTGAATGTGACCAGGCCTTCAGCCTGCTGAAGTAGCTTCACTACTTAATTGTGAGAACTTGTAGGCACTCAAGTCTTCTCTACCAGTGTAATTTAGGTGCCTGAATTTTTGCTGCTGAACATGATTACAGTATTAGTCTCTTAGCTAATCAAAGTTACTTGGACATTTGGCTCAAGAGGATCCACTGGGATAGGTATATTTAAACCTGACAAGTAATTCACACGAAAAATCAAGAGATGATAAGCTTTTATTGTTAACCTAAAAGGAGATTACCTGGGTTCTGTCCTCAGTTCAGCGTGATATTATAGATCCTCATGTCTCACCTCCAGGCTAGAATGAAACACCTTTCATACCTTCTGATGAACCCGGACCCTCCTTAGCCAATTTTGGATCTAAGAAAGCCTGAAGCTTTCTTTGGAAATTCAAGGTCAGGATGTGGTCCTTGTACGACTATTACTTCAGCTGTTTAGGAGAGGATTGTTTGTGTTCTTTCATTGGTAGCTTCTTAGGGGTGTTTTGTGGGTTAGAACCTAAGCCTTGCATTTGGACTCTGTGTGTCCTGAGAATCTTCAGTACCAGGCAGTGCTGATACTAAATGTCTCTTTGTCAATTAGGAATCAATCAAACTGCTACATTCCCTTGCTTTTTTTTTTTTTTTTTTTTTTAAATTATGACTTCTGGATGCTGTGCAATTGCCTCATCACCTCAATTCTGTTCAGCTTCTGTTGGCACATTTTGACCTGCTATCAACTTGCTGATTGCTACTTCTTTCCATGGAATTATATGATCGCTGCTATTGCTTGCACCAGTGAGGGAGGTGCAAGCCTGTTATGTCAAATTCACCATATACAGCATTCATCCCTTTTAGAGTGTTCTTGGAGCTGAATTCCTGTCCAGAGTCCTGTTCCAGAGTTTCACATCAACCAAGGAATCAACCTGCCTGATTTCCCCCTGCCCTTCTTTCTTTTTAAACACCTGTCTCTGGATTTGAATTCTAAAAGGACTTTGGGGACTTTTTTTTTCAGTCTGCAAGACTGAACCACCAAATAGCTTGTGAGTCTGTGTTGACAAACTCCACAACAGTCTGTGAAAAGATTGTCAAATCGGCTGTACTGAGACTTGTTATAATATCAGGCACAAGGTACTTGCTCATTTTGAGTACTCTTCCAGAGATGTAAATTCATTAGTAGCTTTGCTGAGTAGCTTTTTCTGTAGCTGAAAGCAGATGTCTGTACTTTGTTTTTATCTGTGCCAGCTGTTATGCCTTGGCTGAGACATCTAGAAGTGGCAAGTGCTCGGCAGGGAATTTTGTCAGTTGCTCTTTGCTTGGAGGATCCTCAAAACCTTCTTCAGATAAATATGAATATATAGAACACATGTAGAGTTAATGTTTATGTGCACCGTCACTAATACAAAGGTAAATTCATTGTCACTAACTGGAATTCTTCAATATACTTTGTTCACATGAATCATTGCCTGTTCCTGTCCTTATTTTATCTTTTCCTTGAGGAAGTGGGTACTGAAATGGCATTTCCTTTTCCAGCATTGAATTAAATACAGAATAGTGCATAATGTTGGGTCTCTGCTCTGGTAGTGTAAAGTGCAGTTGGAGTATTTTTTCTTGAGTAATCAAAAATGTTTATGGAATGAGAGGCTGTTTGGTCATCTAATTTGCAGTTCTTACAAGAGGAGCAAACCTTTTCATTATTCAACAGTGTCCTTCTGCTAACTGCCAGAAACCATAGCATAAATTTTGATAAACTGATTTTAGGGTTTTTTTTGAGATTCTGGAAATAATCTGTTTTCCACTAGAAATAATCTGTTTTCTTACTCTTCTGAGTAGACCATGCCAGATACTGCAATAATGCAGTTTGCTCTTTTCTTTCTGGGTTTTGGTGGTTTGTGTTTGTTTTTGGTTTGTGTTTTGTTTTGTTTGTTTTTGTTTGGGTTTTTTCTCTTCCTTAAACAGTTCATTCAAGAAAAGTATTAGTGTGATATCTTCCGAGTTTCCAAGAGACAGAAGTTGAGTGCTAATCTTGGTTTTGATACTGACTCTTGGAAAAGCAATGTCATGGTTTTTTTCTGTGTTTTTATATTGCAGAAAAATCTGCTAGAGGTTGAAAAGAAACTGAAAGGTTTAAAGCCTGTATCTGAGACTCAAGGCAAAGGAAAAAGGATACTTATTCAAGACATAGAGGATTCAGAAAGTGATGAAGAAAGATGGGAAAATACAGTTGAATGTGAAAGAAGCAGTGGAAATAAAAGTAATGTCATGTCACTTTCTATTTACTTTCAATCTGAGAAAAAATCTTTGCCTTTGTTATTGCCATCTTTATTCACACAATTCATCCATATTTGCTTCCAAAGAATTTTGCCTGTTTGAAGACTAAAATTGCATTCACTACTTAAATTTGAGTGAAATCCAGAATCCAGTTTTATTACACATCTTTGGAATTATTTCTAGAAGGCGTATAACGGATGGATGGAAAATATTGCTATAAATCACCTACTTCCCTGTGTCCTGTGTAATTTTATACCTATCCTTTGGTGTGGACCCAGTTGGGAATTTTCTTGGGTGTTGGAGAACATTGTGTGTTCCTTAGCTCTTTCTCTCACACAGGTCTCCTGCCTTCCCATCACTGCATTTTTCTTCTGCATGTTTCTTCCCATAACTGGATCAGAGGGTGTAAAAATAACCAGGTGGCATGTAATTTGGTTATTTTGCTGTTGTTTGGTTTGAAATCTATCAGAAATCTATCAATCTTTTTTTCATTTGTTTTTTTTAACCTAAGAGATCATCTGGTCTGAAAGTATGTATTAGAGGTAAACAATATGTAATTCTTGTACTGTATATAGTTTCCAAGCAGCTGAATGCAGCTCCTGTTCCTGGATTAGTGTGTCAATAACTGCAAGACTGCTGAGATGAAGCTACTGGTATAATCAGAATATATGACTTGTCGGAGGAAGGGAAGCAATAGGCGCTACTGAGGCTTGCAGTGGCAGGTTGTTTGTAGATTCAGCTGCATGTCTGGGCTCCAGCCTTGACAGAGTTACATCCTTAGGTTGATTCCAACCCTTTCTCCTTTCTGTTGGTTCTTTAAGGTAATGTGGCTTGACAACTGTGACTTTTGTGTTTTCTGTTGTCTATATAGTTCTTTATCTTGAAATTAAATCAGCGTGTGGGTTTTACAGGTTAATTGTAAATATTAAACCGTGCATGTGTGAGTTAATAATGCCTTATTTGCAAAGAAATTTAAGGAAAATATATTTTTCAAAATCAGTAGATATCTACTAAGTCACCTCAGCTGAAACCCTGGAAGAAAGGACGGATCATGTCCTTAGTCTTAAATACTAGTTAATTTGGGGCTGCTTTCATTGGGAGCATTCAGATGACTAAGTGCCTTCTAGCTCCATAGGAAGACTCCCATTTTGTTGATGAGAGGTTAGGCTTTTAAACAGGGGATTGTCAACTGACGTAAATGTCGCATATGTTCATGTAAGTATTTCTGAGATTTAGGAGACAAGCACCTTCACAAATTACTCTGTTTTCAAGTACAGCTAGAAGCAAATACAAACTCAGTTCAGTTATTGAATAAATCTAGTATGTTCCATGAACCTAACAGCAATAAATAGACTAAACATCTTATCTGTCTTTTCTATACATCTAGTCATGTAGTCACAGTCACTCCAGTAGTCCATGTAGTCCAGTCATGTAGTCACACTGATTTTACATTCTAGTTGGTAAGCCTTGAGCATTCCTATTAAACTTATAGCATGGAGATTGGAAGAAAAACAACAAAATATTTTTGTTTTCTTCAGCTCTGAAGAGTTGATTTCTCAGACAAAACAGTATATATAAAGAGTGTAGTCTCTCTTCATTTTCTATGTAACTGAGAGAAAAAGTAAATCCTTTCTGTACAATAGAAATGGAAAATTGCTTATGTCTTAAGACTGTAAAAACTAGCTTTCAGGCACTGTGAAAACTAAAGGTCATGTATGTATTTGACAAAGTGCCTGATATTTTGACATGTTTATAGAAGTCATACAGTGATAAATATGGTTTAAAGATAAATGTATTTTAAGTAGCCCTTTTAATTCATAAAAATTTGCTGACCATATGCGGAAAAAAAAAAAAAGAAAAATTATTATTAAAATTTAATCTGTGGAGATTTGGACCATTCCAGTTGCCTTTA
The DNA here is from genome assembly GCA_026283785.1 of Coracopsis vasa. NCBI lineage: Eukaryota > Metazoa > Chordata > Aves > Psittaciformes > Psittacidae > Coracopsis > Coracopsis vasa. The sequence goes on from JANHGB010023558.1 coordinate 10,650, forward strand.
TATATAGCTAGTCCAGTGTGGATAAAATCCTGCCCACACTTTTCACTTTTTTACTTTACTTTTCAGTAACTTTTCTTTGGAATTTATAATTATCCAGAGCTTTGTTTTTGGGGTTGTTTTGGGGTTTTTTTTCAAGAAAAGTTTGTAAGTGCTGATTATTTTTTTTTTAATTTTTTTTTCAGGACAAGCCCAGAATACCGCTTTCATTAATATATTACTCTGCAGAGACCAATACAAGAATAGTGGTTATGTTATTAAGACTGAAAGTCAAAAACAGTGAGAATGAGATTTGAGAAATACATCTGAGCAATTTTCTGCATGGTGTTCACTCAGTTCAGAAATACTTAGGCAGTTAGCATAACCTAACAGCTAAACCAGTTAACTATAACTACTCATATTACCAGGGGGGCTCCAAAGGCTATAAATATTTCCTGTCAATCCAGGATCAGTTCTGTGCACTTTATCTTCAGGAAATTTTCTGCTGTGTTCAGGAAGTGATGTTCATATTAATGACATTCACGTAATTATCTGTCATTATTCACACATTATCGGCTTTTCTTGCTTTTTCTGTGGCTCAGAAAGTTGGGCTCTGCTTCTAGAGTGTTTCACTGTGTTTTCTAAAATCTTGTCAAACTGCCTGTTTGTCCATGACATTTAAAATGTTGGGTTTTTTTTCCTTTATTTTACTAGAGGGTGTACAGAGTATTGTCTGTTTTGGTGGATGTAAAGCGAAAAGTATTTTAGCATGTATCCTAAGGAAATTACTATTATACTATCACTGGCTTCGCTCATCAGCCTAGCTAGCTTTTTTCCCCTCATCCTCTCAACCAAATAGACTTTAAACCTTTTTGGCATATTTGGCACTGCCAAACTGCATGGATGGATGTACGTCTCAAATAGAAATAATTTATTTTAAGTTTTATAAAAGAGTCTGTGTGGTTAGAATAGATGTATCCTATCATTGTTCCCACTGTGTAGTATGAACTTATTATTAAACATGGTATTTCAAGACAGAGACCAGAGCTAGGAAGGACAGTTGGAGCTTCTGTCTATTAGGCATGAGAGAATCTATTGTTTTTAAAAATCTTACGATTTTCCATTCTTTTCAGTTTGATTTCAGTAGCATTTTGTGCATTAAAAAAATAATAATTCTGTAATTTGGAACAACCTGGAGTTCATCCATATTAAATCAACTTCATAAATTTATTTTGAATTATTGGAAGTGTCACTGCAATATACGAAGGCATGAAAAAATGCTGTTGGACAGATGAACACATCAAGTTAAGGGAAGGTGAAATCCCAGCACCTCAGAATGCCAAGCACAGAGTTGCCTTTGTGTGACTGGTACTATCAATAGTCAGGCTTTCTGCAGAAATCTCTATTTGAATACTGTGGTGGCAATCTGGTAGGAATTCAGGTGAAGAAGGAATATATATGTTAATATCTGATACTCTTATTGTATGATTTTTCTAAATTAAACTAGTAATAATAGTGAAAGTTGAATCGTCAGGATTATTTGTAAAAGGCTTTTTGACATGTTTAAATTAAACCTCTTTGAGAATAATTTATAAGCTTTTATGCCTCCTATGTTGTATTTGAGAGTTTTGAAGTGTGCAACATTACTGGTTTCTTAGCAGTGTGTTTTAATTTTAACATGCAAGCATTTTGATTTGGTCACAGAAAATCGAAGTACCAATATTGCAATAGCCAGTATGTAAAGAGTTAATTTCAAGGTGAACTCTGTACCATTCTGACACCACAGAACAGGGGTTCATAGTGTGCCCGGTGAGGTAAAATTACATTTTGTAGTAATACCTTCTCAGTAATAATTGCAAGTTAATTGTAAGTAGGAAATTTATCTGTGTTCTTGGAAGTGTTTTCTAAGGCAAATAAATCTTCGTAACACTAGGATGCCTGAAGGATTTGGTCTTTAGGTATGCACCCCTCTTCTGCCAGGACGATAGTTTCTCCTGATGATGCAAGCTCTAACTCAGCTCATTAACTTCCTTGTAGGAATTGGCGTGCCAGTCGGAGGAGAGGCGGCTGCTGGAGAGGCTGAAATGGGCAACGTGCAGAGAAAGTTTCGTAGCAAAGGAGGGGGCAGTAAGGCGGAGGACAGGGAGGCACAGAAGCAGAAGGAATCCACTGAGAGCGGACTAAAAAAAAGCACATCAGAGAAAAATACACAAACGCAGTTGTCAGACTGTGAAGTTAGTGGCTATTTACACAGTGATCAAAAAAGTGAAAGCCCTGAAGCTGAGGAGGTCTCCGGGTCGCTGGAAGCAGGGTCTCAGTCGGCTGGTGGTGGCAATTCCATTTCACTTCCTCCTGCTGTAGCAAAACTAAAAAGTGAAGGAAACGAGTTATTTAAGTGTGGACAGTTTGGAGAAGCTGTGTTCAAGTACTCGGAAGCAATTGAGTATGTCACTGATCTAGGTGAGTGTAATACCTTATACTTAAATCTAGGATTGTTGTTTAGATTATTTAAAGGAAATACAAATGAACTAGCCTATCGCTGGATTTTTGGCAAGAGTTACTGTGCAGTAAATTCTTTGTCATTTCAGTGGAGGACAGTTTACATGGCACAAAATAGAAGATTATGACTGAAACAGTACTTTTAACTTCGTAGGGCAGAGCTGTTTGTATTTATTTGTGTGTTTGAATAATTACATATTCTAAGTGACGTGATAAAGCTTCTTGCAGCTTTGCATTGTCAGCAAACTGCATCACTGCAGTGTCACAGTATGTGAGTCTTTAATTTTTGAATGTCATTTTAGTAACCATCTTTAATTGTAACTTCTTCTAGGAGAACGAAGTCCAGATGATTTAAGTATCTTGTACTCAAACAGAGCAGCATGTTACCTCAAAGAAGGGAACTGCAGTGACTGCATTCAGGATTGTAACAGGTAAATTGCAACCTCCCATGTAGGGCAACAACATTCCTGATGATGAGTAAACATTTTAACTGATATATTGTTATTACAGTTTGACTTAGAACAGTGGACTGATTCCCTAAATCTGATCTCTCTAAATAAGAGAGATCTTTGTCGGTTATGTAAACCATCACATGGAACCTAGG
>JANHGB010023564.1:0-12355 GCA_026283785.1 Coracopsis vasa
CTTGTCCTTAAGCACCTGATTCTGAGACTACGTGTTCTCTCTTGTGCTATGGGGGCACTTGTGTGAAGCAAGTCCTTAGCAGTGTAAGCGTCCTCCACTGCTGCCTTTACAAACAAGTATCTCTTTCTTGTCCAGAGTGAGTCATGGTAAGAGCAGCCCTCTGCCATGGCTGTTGTTTCTCTGCTCTTCTCAATGAGAACTAGGCTATTTTCATTTCCTTTTTCCTTGTTACATGTCCACCTTGTTACATGTCCCAGCACCACAACAACCCCATGGAATGGTACAGGCTTGGGGAGGAGTGGCTGGAAAGCTGCTCGGTGGAAAAAGACCTGGTAGTGTTGGTCAATAGCTGGCTGAACATGAGCCAGCTTGTGCCCAGGTGGCCAAGAAGGCCAACAGCATCCTGGTCTGTATCAGCAATAGTGTTGCCAGCAGGGCCAGGGCATTGATCGTCCCCCTGCACTGGGCACTGGTGAGGCTGCACTCGAATCCTGTGTTCAGTTCTGGGCCCCTCACTACAACAGAGACATTGAGGTGCTGGAGCAGGGCCAGAGAAGGGCACCGGAGCCGTGCAGGGCCTGGAGCACAAGTGTGATGGGGAACAGCTGAGGGACCTGGGGCGGTTTAGTCTGGAGAAGGCTCAGGGGGGACCTTATCACTCTCTACAACTGCCTGACAGGAGAATGGAGCCAGGAGCGGGCTGGGCTCTGTTCCCAAAGAGCAAGGGATGGGACAAGAGGAAATGGCCTCAAGTTGTGCCAGGGGAGTTTAGATTGGATATTGGGAAAAATGTCTTCCCCAAAGGGTGCTCAGGCACTGGAACAGGCTGCCCAAGGGTAGTGGTGGAGTCACCGTCCCTGGAAGCGTTTACGCACCGTGTAGACAAGGCCCATAGTGACATGGTTTAGTGGTGGACTTTAGCTGTGCTACAGGAATGGTTGGACTTGATGATCTTAAAGGTCTTTTCCAACCTGATTGATTCTATGATTCTGTGTCTCTATGATTTGATGTGCTGCACCCACAGCTGCTGGTTGCAGCGGGGCTCCAAATCATGCTGCTGTCATGGCTCTATGTACAGGATCTCAGCCTCTTGCTTCCTCTCCCCCTGGGGTGTTCTCAGTTGCTGTGGTCTAAAGTAGCAGCTGTGGCTTCCAAATTCGGAGTGAGGATATTGGAATCATGTGTGTGTGCCTGCCTGGAGTGAGAGACTTTGCTTTGTACCATGCTGAACACAGGGCTCCATGGCTCCTTGTAAACTCATTTCCCTTGGAAGTATACCTAATGGAAAATGAGCAATGGTAAAGATTTCTGTGCTTAACAAACTGCTGCTAAATGTGCATACTCCAAATTAGGCTGGAGCAATGCCAAATGTGGCCCAGCTTATCTGAAACACAAAGTGCCTCTTTCTAAGAGAGGGGTAGGGTTGCAGGGTTGAAAAGCTTCTTTTGATACATGCTGCTTCAGGGGTGGGGGAAGGAAAGACATCTTTAAAGGGCATTGTTGGAGGCTCTTTTGAAAGCGGCCTCAAACCTATTTCTGTAATACAAGTGGGATGATAGAGAGGTTTGTGGGTATGGCCTTGCCTGTGTTAGCATGTTAACTGCTGAACAAATCCAGCTCAGCATGGAGTGACAGGACAAGGGGGAATGGCTTTAATGTGAAAGAGGGGAGACTGAGTTTAGACATTAGGAGGAAGTTCTTCACCATGAGACTGCTGAGGTGCTGGCACAGGTTGCCCAGAAAAGCTGTGGCTGCCCCATCCCTGGCAGTGTTCAAGGCCAGGTTGGACAGGGCTTGGAGCAAGCTGGTCTAGTGGAAGGTGTCCCTGCTGGTGGCAGGGGGTTGGAACTGAATGAGCTTTAAGGTTCCTTCCACCCCAAACCAATCTATGTTTGTATGAGTGTGAAGGCAGAGAAATCAGTGATTCTGTGGCTTGTATTTAGTGGATCACCCCCAGCTCAGTGCCCGTAACATACTTTCCTGTTCTGTAAGTGTTAATTCTGAAGCTGTGTCTTGTGGACACAGAGTTTTGATAAGGATTCTCAATGCTAAGTTTGGGCCATCAAGTTGCCTTGCTTACAGTGTTGTCACATCCCAGCCTCACTGCCATTGCTACACTGGTGTCCGTGTTTCAGTCAAGAAACATGGACACCAGCAGACATGTTCAGAGTTTTATAGAGTTGGGGAATAATAAGCTCTGAAATGAATCACAGCAGATGAAACTCATGGAATTAAATTCTATTTTTTCTTATTATTGTGGTAGCATGTTTAACAGAATCATCTGCAGCCTTGTTCAGCAAGGATTTCTCTGCTTATCCCTTTTTTTTTTTCACTCTGGGTGGTGTCTGCAGAAGAAGGGTGATTAAATGAGGGAAACTGGGAGAGGAGTCTCTTAGTTTGGGTGTGCTGCAAAAGTTCTTCCAAGTGTAGGCACTGAGCCAAGCGATATTGCATGGGGTTTGATTTCAGGGCTCTGTGTCTGCCTAGAGTAAGTGAAAGGCATGTCTTAAGCACTTCTAAATAAATAAATGTCACTTAGGTATGCGGTTGCCACCCTCAAAAACTTTCCAGAGCTTCTCTTTGCAATTAGATGTTATCTAAACTTCCCTGCACTTAATACAGAGAATATTTAAGCAACCTTTGAATAATGTAGTATCGTTATTAGTTACCTCGGGCAATTGGAAAGATTTTAGAGGTGGCTGCTGTAGTACAATGGCTGCTGTACCTTAATGACATAACTTGTCATTATTACAAGCCTTTCTGAGGTCAAGGAGCAGATGCTTCCACTCCTGAGCATATAATGTCAGGAGTTTCAAAAATGAATCGTAAGACTGGTTGTAAAAGAGTGAGATTTTTCAAAGTAAGAAATTTCATCTCTCTGTGTTGGATCCTGTGTTTGGAGCCCTCAGAGAGCACACTTTGAGGTCTTTTCTGCACCCACCAGTGCTAGAAATGCTTTCTTTGAAAATGAAAACTGAGATGCTCCTCATGTAACCAGGTGACTTCGGGAGCCAGGGCTTTCAGGAAAGTCTCACCCATCTCGCTCAGTGATCATCAGCAATGGTCCAGTAGCATTCAGGTCCCCAAAGTCTCATAAATCCATGAAAAGCCTTTCAGCAGCTCATGGCGTAGGTAAGTCCATCAGCCTTATCTGTAGTCTGATGGCATGAGATGAGGGTGCTCATGAATGATCGCTGCTCCATAAGTGAGGAGTGTTTCAGTGATGGATGGAGATGTGTTTATAGCAACACCAGTCACCCAGCATTGGCACAGCAGATACTCTGTGAGGCGTGCTGTGTTTTCCATGAAGGGCTGAAGAAGAGCCTGGATATGGAGGGAGGCAGCAGGTACTCCCCATCCAGCAGCACAGATGCAGGCTTCGGACTTTACTAAACAACTCCTCAGCTCCCATGTTTAGAGTGGACTGTGTCTTCCCTTACATGTTCTGGTTTGTAAAACCATACTGGAAACACTTATTTTTCCCCTCAGTATGGCAATTGATAGTGGAAACCACTGATCATCCCATCTTCTCATCACTATGAGATGGTTTGATTATCAGAGGGTGCAACAGCTCATCTGCCATAGCTGGTAAAAAATTCAGTACTCCTACAAGCTACCATCTAACTTGACAGCATGCTTGCAGCGATGGTGTTCTCCAGTGAAGTAGGCCTGATTTCATATTTGTGAAATGAAAGAGGGAATGGATTGTGAAAAGAAGGGGTTAGCAATGGCAGAGCTGTGTCTGACAACAACTGCAGTACTTCAGTCATCTCCCTTTTAATTCTGATGTTGTGTGATGGATGGGAGTTGTTTCAGTATCTCCCATAGACCCCACTTCTCTGGGTAGCCTGGCATGCTTCCTGTCATTATGTGTGGCACCAGAAGATTGCCAGCTGATCTTTTTGAGTATGGCTGCATTATGGATGTGCAGCCAAAGTTACCTTACAAGCTGTTGGTAAAGAATGAATGTGTGCTACTCCTTGGGATTACAAAGGGCTCTGGTACGTCCGCTTCCTCCCTGAAGGTCCATCCAGGAGGTCTGTGGGCAGGACAGAGTGTGCGTTTGGTCTGATGGCCAAAAAAACAAGGGCAAGCAAGGCTTTCCCTGGAAAGCAGGAATAGGGATTATTAGAAGCATGGACCTGCCATAGTTGGCTAACCTTTTAGAGCACCCCATCAAAAAGCCAAAGATATGCTGAGGCGAGTTTCATGGGGAATATATCAATGAAACTTTGAACTTTGAAAAATAAATTAAGGCTTATAAATCACATTGAATGAATTACAGCATGCTGGAAATGTCAGGAAACCACACTGCTTTCATTACAGTTTTGTTATAGGATCCTCAAGTTTTCCCAATCAACAGCTAACCTTCAGAGCCATTTTATTACCTCCATAGAAATTCTGGATTGTTTTTATGCAGTTCAGCTCTGGAAAGTACTTAAAGATCTGGGGGAAAAACTGTTGAAAAATGGGGATTTCTTTTAAAAATGAATAGTTAGTTCTTGCGTCCAGCCCATCCCATGTACTTCTGAATTCGCAGTTTCTGTCTCAACACAGTTGAGGTGGGAATACTGTAAATCTACGCTGTGGTAGAGCCATGACAGCCAAATTACAAGGACGAGTTGAGGCATCATCAGCTTTTTGGACTCCACAGCCCAAACTCAGCCGATGGGGGTCCCTTGAAGATAAAAGTCAGTAAAGTTTGAGAAAACGGTTTGGTTTGAACTCCATTTTCTGACACCCGCTGAGCCCGAGATACTTGAAACCACACAGCTTAGGGGGATCTCACACTCTGCTTGTGCTCAAACACTTGACAACACACAGAAGTTGCCAGGAGAGAGCTCCAACACGGATGTTTCTGTTCCCAAATCCAACTGCTTGGGTAGGGCCTTGGAGATCTCTCATGGGGAGGTTGGATCAAGGTGATGGATTGAGAAGCAAAGATTAGGCAAAACAGGATGCTTGAAACCTAGCCTAGTAAAGGCCAGACAGGATTTGAACTTTAAACAAATGGTTCTCATTTTCTCTTAGTAACTTAAATTTACACATAATCTGGAGAGAGTCAGCAAGATCTTCCTAAAATATTCTCCCTTTTGGCAGGGTGCTGTCTTCTGAACCTTGTTTTCTTCTTACATCTCCAGAAACATGATCTGGGAGGGATGACTTGTAACCAGAATTCCCCACTGCTGGTATTAATAACAAAGAGCCCAACAACGTGCAGCCTCTCCAGCTCCCACCCGCCTCCAAACGGATCAGGCCCCAACACGGCTTAGAGACAGATGTTCTAGGAAGTCTCAAGTTGCTAAATGTTATTTGTTCACACATCCCAGCTGATGCTAAATCTTGTTAGGGAGGTTTTAAATGTCTGAAGACGACAGAGGCGCTATCCATTCCCATACTGAGTCATTGGGATGGGAGAGCTGAGTCCCACCATTATTACCCACTAGTGCTTCCGAGACTTCTCCCCATTACTCCCCCTCTTTCATTTTAATGGAGAGATTAATTCCATTCCCATGAATTGGAATTTGGACACAATCCCTGATTTTCTTATGACATATTAATAGCAAAACTGGAAAGGCACAGGATTAAAAGAAATAATAATCTGGTGCCTGGTCATAAATGTTTTAATAAGGACAAAAATGTCATTTTTTCTTAAAGGGAGGGAGCTGCTCTTCTTCTAATTAAAAACTCTTCTAAAAATACATAACAGTTCCTTGCATACAAACAACTGGTTCTGTGTGGGGAGCTCCAAACACTTTCTGAAGTCTCTACACCTTCCCTGAGGAAAGGGTACTGAATTTGTTTATTCTTCTTATTTCCCAGATGGGGAATCAGAAGCACAGAAGTGAAGAGACCTGCCCACTGTCAGCTGTGGTCAGGCATCAAGCCAAGCAGTGCTGACTTCCAGGCTCTGCTTTAACCCGTCAAGCAGACTCTGGTTCTTCCTCCTGCTCCTTGGTGGTGTCCTTAGGGGCTTTGTAACCTCTTTCTTAGGTTTAAAATGGGGTGAAATGTCTCCCCAGTGCTGTGCATAATAGAGCAACTTCCCAGCATAGAGAGTAAACAGGAAAAAGCCGTTGTCCCAGCCCTCAGCTTTACACACACATGGTGCGCAGCCCCACTGAAACCCACTTAATGTGTTTAATATGCATCATCCATGACTTATAGGTTGGATGCAGGAAAAGAAAAACAAAACATCACTGTAAAACAAACTGTGATTTCAGAGAGCTGCTGAAAACGAAAAGCAGGAACAGGCACCAGGGATCTTTCAACAAATGTAATTTAAAGAGCTCACTTTCAGCTCTCTGGGCACTTTGACAAGCATTTAGTGGGATCCAAGCAACTACTGAGTAGTAAGGGGCAGCTGTCTGTTCAGCATGGCTGTGCTGGGGTGGGATACAGTGAGAGGAAGAAGTGGGGACAATGGGAGGGAGCAGGGCTGAGTGCTGTGCCGGGATCCTGTGTGAACCCCAGCCCGGCCTATTGTGACTTTGATGACTCAGAGAGTGAACACCCTCTTGGTAACGAGGCTGATAGTAAAACTGCCCTCGCCAAGGCAAACAAGAAGTTGCTTCCAAGGCTGAGGAGGACCCTGAGGGAAGGGCTGCAGCTCCAGGTGGCTCAAGTACAGGAGAAAGTGGGGAGAGGGAGGCAGAACTGGGCTGATGGAAGGGAGCAGCTTGGAAACGATCAAGGTTCGCCCAGAGCTGCACAATTTCTCTTGGCTGCTCGTTCCTTGCAGGAAAACTGCTCCTTTCTGCCTGCCAGAAAGGGATTACTTCCTGACAGCCAGCACTGGGCTGTGCCAGCCCCCACTGCAACCATTTGCAGCTTCACTAGAATGACTTGTGTGCCCCAGGGACACCTTTGGGAAGACTGTCCAACACACACCTTTATTTGCCACCTCTGCAGACAGTGGTTGTACTGGGCCAGGCTTCCTTCACCTCCTTGTCCTTCCCAGCAGCTCACAGCATCAGCGTGGGAGATCCTTCTCTTGCTTTTGCTAAGCTCTGCATGGTTTGCGTTTTCACCTGCTTCCACACATAGTCCTTAAAATCAGGTGTTGAATACAACTCCAGTGTTCTCTGATCTCTATTTCACAGAATCACAGAGGTCAGAAGGGGCCTCTGGAGGGTTGGTCTAGTCCAACCCCTCTACTCAGAGGTCATCAACAGCTCAGGTTTGGTTTTGAATATCTCCACAACTTCGCTGGGAATCCTGTTCCAGTGTTCAACCACCTTCCACTTCTCAGGTGCTCTCATTTACTTCCCTTTTTGCTCTACAGCTTGAGCCGTGCAAATACTGGTGTGGGTTTTCCTGGGACTGGGTACTTTGATGTCATAGGGACCCTCCTTTACTTCTGTATATACCCTTTACTCCCATCTCCTCTCTGCCAAATCTGGGTTGTGCATTCTAGACCCACTTAGGACTAGAAATGGGCAGTGTTATATATTATTATATAGTACATCAGTTACGCATCTGCAGTTGTCTTATGTGTAATACACATCTCTTCTTGCAGAGATTTCACATGACACACTCGGCCATCAGTGGGTTTTGGCTGGTTCTATTCCACTCCCCCACCTGCTTTTAATGTTCGTGTGTCATAAACAAGCTTGAAGTTTTTGTAAAAGATTATTCATGAACTCACACTGCTTCAAACTTTTCTGAGGAGAAAAGTGCTCTCCTTCATTATCTAAGTAATAAGAGAATCAGGTGGTGTTTGATGAGGTGATAATTGAGTTCCTAAGCAAGTAAACTTGGACAACAAAGAGATCAAATGGTTTATGCCACTGGCTGAACAAGACCATTTCCTAGTAAACTGAAGCTCTCCTTCCTGTTCCTGCTGCATTGAGAAATGGGCTGAGTGGTGGAAATGCTCTGGAGCAGCTTTGCTTTGCTATCTCTCCAAGGCAGGAAATACCCCTACACACCAGCTTCACTCCCAAAGTTATTTCCTGGGACAGGGATCTTTCCACCCTTCTGAGAGAAGATCCGTCTTTTAGGAATGGGCTGGGAGTGCCAAAACCCACCCACTCAGCCAGACAGCACAACTCAGTTACTGGCCTCATTGCCTCCAAGCCCCATTTAGGTTTGTTTCCTGCCAGTTCAGAGCAGAGGGGGGCAGTCAGGCAGTTTTAACCTGTTGTGCCGGCACAGCAATCTGATGAGGACTCTCCAGACTTGTTGTAGGCCCCCTTTAGGCACTGGAAGCTGCTCTAAGAACACACCAGAGCCTTCTCTTCTCCAGTCAGCAGCTGCCCACTGTGCAGGCAGGAGTTTGCCAGGAATCAACACCCTCGAGCTATGGCAAATCTACACTGCCAGGCAGAGATGAAAAGATAAATTTTATCCCCAGTTGCTAATGCACATCTCTTATTACCATTTTAATTCAAAGATTTAGGGGAAAAAATGTCCTTACTTACCTGTATGGCGGTAGTGGAAGCTGAATGGCCCTACAGCCCATGCTTGGCTCAGTCAGAGTTTGACTCTATCTCTGACAAGGGATATCTTTGCGCTGCCAAATGGTGTGTGATGTTGCCAAGAGGGACAGTAGTCCTTGTTTTACCACCTTTGTATTTCTGGTTTGCATCATAGCATCACCCACTGATGCCAGAGGAGTTGTAACTCACAAGCTGGAATTAATAGAGCTAAAGTAGGTGGAGATTAAATGATGTTTGGCAGCTTTTCTTCCTATTGGTCTGCCTTGGTACGTAAAACAGCTCAGCACTTCTGCTGTGTTAAATGACATGGAGAAAGAATGTGGCCCAAAACTGTGTTCAGAACTTGATGTGAACTTGGGCCAAGCCAGCAGTACAGGGACAACAGTGCCTTGAGGGAACCATGCAGCCATGCTTGCTTCATGGAGGGGCAAAATGAAAACATATTGAGGGACACTACCAGGAGAAGCATAGGATACACACACAAGATCAGTTAGAAATTAAGCTGTGCTGAAGCCACTTGGAGTGATAAACTCAAAGTGTCTCAAACTTTGAGGAATTAACCAAACTTAGGGAAATGCATGAACTGAAGCAACACAAGTGGGTCATAGACCTGTTGTAACAAGTCCAGAGGAGGACACAAAGATGCTTAAGGTCCCTTCCAACCCAAACCCTTCTGAGATTCTATGAAGTCAGTGTCCAGTCTCCCTGGTGTTGCTGCTCTACCCATGTAATTCCTACTCAAATTGAATTTTCCACACAGTGCAGCTTTATAGCCTCTGATGCTCCCTGACACATGAAGAGAGGTTACAACCACTTTGACCAACTTCAGCATATTTCTGCTTTCAAGTGAGGGACACAAAAGCATTAACTGAGACTCTTCAAAGTCTCATGTTCTGCAGCTGGGGGAGCAAGGCTTTTTTTCCCCCATGGAGACCTGCAAGTGTCCCCAGGGGTTTTTTGCCTTCCTCTGCAGCGGTGAGCCAGTCCCTTGACAGGGCTTCTCTGGGCTGTTGGGGCCCAAAGGCTGCTGCTCCTGCTCCACGCAGGTGGCCCCTCGTGCCCCCATCCGGGGGCAGGAAGCTTTCTAGACTCCCAGAGTAGCCTCTGGGGGTTGCTGCTTGTCCTCTGCATCATTGAGCACAGCCCCTTGTCAGGGCTTCCCTTTGGGCTCGGCTCTCACCTGGTGCTCTCCTACCTCCAAGGCACTATTTGTGTCCTGGCACTCTCTGGCTCCATTGCCCAGCACAATCCTAACTAAATCCCAAAACTACATCCTATAACATAAAATAACATAAAAATAACATAAAATATAAGAAACCAAACCAAAATAAAAGTGGTTTTGGCACTGAAAACCCCTGACTTTGCAGGGGAATAATAGTGCCATTGTTACTCGGCTCAGCGTAGGGAATGGAATGGGATGGAATGGAATGGGGAGTCAGTCGTAGAATGGGGAGTCATAGAATGGAACTAAATCAAATAGACAAGACTAGACTAGAAATGGAATAGGCTATGCTATGTGATACCTACAACTCCGCATGACAAGTGGTACCCTAAGTCTAAGGAGTCCACCCAGGAGAGCAGCTCTTTGCAGTGCAGGTCCCAGACCCATCCAGGAGACAGGGATAGGCTCAGCTACAGCATGGCTCAGACAGGGACTTAAGGCCCCAGGCTGAGCTGAAAGACGTTCCCATGGCCCTTGGCAGGAGGTGATGGGGTGAGGGTCCCAGAGGAGATGGGTGCCAGCCACTGAGGCCTTTGAGCACCCCCAGAACCCTGTCAGAAGTAGACCGGTGCTGCTCATAGGCTCTCCTTTAGGCACTGATATTTGGCCACTATGGGGACCAGATGGGGCCAGACAGACCTTCTCTCTGACGCAGTACTTTTCTTCTTAGGCTCTTGTGTCTCAGTAGGTTTTCCCAAGGGAAACAGCTCAGGCATTTCTAAAAATGCGTACAAAGAAACAAAACCAAATCCACAGGGAACTGAACAGGTATTGCTCACCTCAAAAAGATTTGCAGCCGTTTGGTTGGGGAGCATGTCCTGCTTCAAACTGAGGCTTGCAGCCTCACTAGTGCTAGATACGTGGAAACCCAGCTCAACTGGATGAACACAGAAGATTTCAGTGATCCCACACATGTATTCTTCTACTCTGGGGCCTCTGGGGAGACTGAGGTTAGACATTAGGAGGAAGTTCTTCCTTGTGAGGGTGCTGAGGCGCTGGCACAGGGTGCCCAGAGAAGCTGTGGCTGCCCCATCCCTGGCAGTGTTCAAGGCCAGGTTGGACAGGGCTTGGAGGAAGCTGGTCTAGTGGAAGGTGTCCCTGCCTGTGCCAGGAGGTTGGAACTGGATGAGCTTTAAGGTCCTTTCCAACCCAAACAATTCGGTGATTCTGTGAACTCTCTGCATGTTAGGATAGGTGTGGACACGGCCTTCCTGAGTATGTAGTTTAATTCAGTGAGTGAATACATGCCATGGGGTCTGTATGCATGTATGTGCATACATCATGGTATTTAAAGCGACATGACAGATTTTCAATGTGTGCACCATACTGTGTGTTGAATATCGTTAGAATGTCATCTTCAGAAAAGAATGCTTGTGTGGGACTTTGTGAAAATACAGTCATCATCTTTGTAGCCATGTATTAGCTTAATGTGTTATATATTTTTCCTGCTTAGGACATGACGTAATCAGCGCCAGATTTGTAAGGTTTCCATAGCTTGATGTGGTTAAATGATCGTCAGAATATATTGATCTTACTTCTACAAGCTTTGGAGTAACATTTCTTATATTGGCTAAGAAATAAGCTCTGCAATTATTTGACTTAAAGTCCAAGGATATACCAGGATAGTTTCTATGCAAAATCAGGGAATTAAATGCAATTTAGCTTCATAAACGAAACACACGGAACCACTCCCATTCAATTTCTAAGCCAAAAGCTCTCTGCATGTGGAATTTTAATGGTGGATAACTTCAGGTAATGAATCATCTTTTTAAAAGTGTAAAATCTTGGGGAAAAAAGGAAAAAAAAAATTGGCCGTGAATTATTGCTTTGTTACTGCACATGTATTATCATGTTTAGTAATGTTACCTTTGATATTAAGGTGCTCACTCTAGCTTTTTATCAAGTAATACTTAAATCAAGTAATCAAGTGGAGGATTCTGGTTGTTTGAGGTAGTATCTTTCATTTACTGTAAAAGAGTAAATCGGCTCTGAAATGATTTCTGTTCATTGCTAAGCTGGCTTTGGTTTCAGCTTTAAGAAAGGATGGGACCAATTAGTGATAGCCCAAAGAAGAGAAATCATGAATATTCAGAGGCCTAGAAAGCATGACCTCCTGAGGAAAGACTGAAGGATTCTGGTCTGCTTAGTGTAAAGAGGGGAAGACTCAGAGAGAAAGATGATCACAGCCTTCCAGTATGTTACAGGTTGCTCTAGAAGAGGATTGGACTGAATGTTTCCCTGTGTCCTCTCTGCATAGAGACAGAAGTGACGGGCTGATGCAAAGACAAGGACAGTTTGGTTACAGCTTGAGAGGAGGGGACAGAATTACATGTTTTAGGAGCAGGTTAGAAAATGTCAGGGGTGATGTAGACATTCCTTGTTCCTGCTTTAATGGTGATCCTTGCGGTTGGAATAGTTGATCTCATAAAATCCTCTTAGAAAAATGTTCCTCTTTTTGAAGTCCTTATTTTCTAAGATCCTGATTCTTTGTAATGAAGTAGGAGGGAAATGTATCTGTATAAATGGATAGAGTGAAACACTGGCACAGGTTGCCCAGAGAAGCTGGCAGTGTTCAAGGCCAGGTTGGAGGGGGCTTGGAGCAAGCTGCTCTAGTGGAAGGTATCCCTGCCCATGACAGGGGGTTGGATCTGGATGAGCTTTAAAGGTCCCTTCCAACCCAAACCATTCTGTG
>JANHGB010023565.1:0-24750 GCA_026283785.1 Coracopsis vasa
GGCACAATTAAGCCCATACAATAACTACCTGTCTGACTGTATCAATGAGCAATTGATAAAATTCAGTAGGTTTGGAGCTAGGTTTTTATTGCTTTTTCAAGTGCTAAAGGTTGTGGAGTAGAGGGGTGAAGGAGGGCATGTAATAGTGGCATGCAGTGGCCGGTAGTCGGAGATTGTATCCATGTCTCACCAAGCACTTCAATCCTTCATCTCACTCCCACCCAGCACTCCCCTGATTTCCTTGCAGAATTGCCGGCAGTAACTGGTGGCAAGCTCTGTGTTACTCCAGGCATCAGGGTGTTCTTCAGCCAGAATGCAGGGCAGGTCTGATCCCATATAAATGGCACAATATTGCACTGTCTTTAAAATATCCCCACATTCCCCCAGAAAAAAAGAAAAAGAGCTTTACATTAGGAAAAACACAATCTGCTGCTTCAAGTGAAGCACTGGGCCTGCAATGTGGCAAGCTGTGCGCTTCCTCGGCCTCTTTGAGCCGTGAGCCATACACCTCCCCAGAATATTACTATGAAGTTAAAAATGCATAAATGCGGGATCCAGACACCGTATAGGATTTTCATTATGGTCAGTAGGCCTCTGACTGTATGGTGGTGGTTGGGTGATTTTGCAAAAGCTCTGTCTCCCAGCTTACTGTTTTATTTAAGCACATCCTGCTGCAGGGAAACTGGGCTGCTCACCAAACTGAGCTGCTGCTTCTGGCGTAGAAATACGTGGTGCAAGAAGCACTCACCTTCAGCTAGAGGAAGTGGATAATGCAGTGCACTTGAACGTGCTCCACTGTAGGAACATGAGTGGTACCATTAGCTAAGCCCAAATTTGCCCTCAGCTCAAGCTCTCTTGTTCCCAACACAGAGGCCCCATAGGCCAGCCCATAGTCTCCAGAAGTCCCTGCACTCCCTGTCCTCCCACAGCAAGGTTCAGCTCTCCCATTAGAAGCCCAGCAGGGATATCTGATCCAGAGCTCCCACACCTCAGCATCTCCTCCCTGAGAGCTTTGGTAACATCACCCTGTTAAAATATTTCCAGGAATCATGTTTCTTCCCCTCTTCTGCATGTGCCTGCTGCCCAAGGAAATATGGTCCAAAATAAATACGCCGTTCAAAGAGAGGAGAAAGCTTTACCAAGTGCATAACTCAGCAAGTAATTTATATAGTTGCCTCTGTAAAATTAAATAATGCCTTACAAAATCCAGGGCGTGAAGCTGGAGCCATTTGCTGGGCCATAAATCACAGCAGCAGAAGAGGAAGCAATGGCAGATTGTGTGTGTGTGCCACATGGGTGAATGCTACTCTCTGCTCCCTCCCACACCTGAGCATGCTCACGCTCGGCACCTCCAACTCAAAATAGATGGCATCCCCTGCCCCCTGAGGGCAGAAGCAAGGGGCAGATGCTCCCTGATGTCAAGGAGGAAGAAGCAGGCAATCCCCCACAGGTTTCCCAGAGGATAACTGGGGCAGTGTGCTGTTGCCAGCCCTAGAGGAATACAACTTTTCCCAGCACATGTTTAGTCCAGATACGTACACAGGTAATATATCCAGAATGATGCTTTGTCCCTGTCCCTATCCACCTCTTTCCTATACTGGTTCATTGTGTAAGGTGTTGCTCATGAGGCTCTGGTCCTGTGCAGGATACAGGCAAAGCATGAATTTTACATGGGAGTTTTCAAGTGAAGGGAGTTCAGAATGATTCTGCCCACTTAGCTCCTGAGCTTTGTGACTTGAAGATATGATCACATAAGACAATCTACTTTCTTGCTCTGTTTATCAAAACCCAAGCTGAGACCTGAAGGTGTCTCAAGAAAGCGGAAACATCCTCGGAGAAGCTACTGAGAGAGGTCTGCAACAAGGCAAACACCACAAGGTGGGGTGAAATACTCAAAGCTGGGAAGGAGCAGATGGGAAGCAAGTGAGGGACTTTTGGAGAGGCAGAGAAATGGAGGGGAAAGGAAGATCTTGGAGACACTGGGAAGAGAGAGACTGTGAAGGAAATAAATAGTGAAAGAGGGACCAGTCCAAGAGCCCATTTTTTATTTTCTTACCTACTTTTACCTGAAATTACACTTAACTTTTATCTGGGAAAATAAAATTAAAAATAAAAATAAGCCTATCTGGTTTTCTGTTTGTGATTTGAAGAAGGAAATCAAAGATTTCAAGAAAAAAAAAAATCAAAGTAAAACCTTGCAAAAGATTCTTTGGAAAAAAAAACCCTTCGTTTTCATATTACTCCTCTGTGACTCTTCCCACATAGTTGAGCACATTCATATGAATCACCAGTTTACTCAGAATAGTAAACACCCAGCTCACAGCACTGAGAGGGAAAGCTGGGACAGACAGAGCCACAGCCTTGTTTGTTTCAGACCACAGTGCTGGAGCTGCCGCAGAAAATGTCAGGAAGCCCTGTCACACTGATACAGGGGAAAATCTGACCCACAAGGAAAAGAGAACTGAACAAAGCAGTTAAGAAAGCAGCAGTAAATACATGGTTTTGCACAGGCACAACTAACTTCTCTTGCTGCGAAGCAATCACCATGCATCTGCTAGGCAAAAGATGGAGTTTAAAGCAAGCAGAACGATTGCTAAAGAGCCCTGCACCAAGAAGGAGGCTGAGTAACTGAGCCCCAAAGAAGTGCATATATATGCATGTGTTTGGGTGTGCGTTCAAATTTAGCATACTGGCAATAGCACTTCTGCGAAGCAGTCAAAATCTTGAAGTTAGCACCAAAAGAGTGAGGTTCAAAAAACAGCCTCGGGAGTCTTTCTGCTCTTTGTGCCATTATCATGTATACCTTATTTGCATTTTCAAGCATTTTCCACCAGCTAGGCAGGGTCAACTCTTTTTTATACTGAAACAAGAGATATTCCAGCGCTTCCTTTGATTTTAGCAGCTTTATAAAGACAAAGCACTGTAAGCTGGCGACAAGAGTAAGAAACAGCAGGCTTTACTCCTTAGAGCAGGAGTAACTTCACCAAAGGACCAGAGAAAAACAGAGCAATAAACAGCCTCCTTTGATCACAGACAAGAGTAAAATCAAAGCAACATCATGAGGAAAGTCAAGTGGAAGGGTAAAATGCTGCATTTCTGAAACATGGTGTGAAATAGGGACTAAATGTTTCTCCACTCCTCTATCATAATTAGCAGCTCCTGGAGAGAAAGCCCTGGCCAGGCTTTCCAGGCTATGCTGTGAAAAGAGCAACCTCTAGGGATTTATGTGAGGTGGCTGTGCTATCTGCAGAATCCCAATTACATCTAGCTTTCAAGATAGCTTGGTCATGTTCTATTTTATGTTCTGCTTCAGCATGTTTGAAGTCCAGAAACCAGGAACAGAAGTATATATGCCGGGATTGTAACAGGCTCACTCTCTACTCTGAATTTCAGAGCTACTCTACTGCTGATAAGCACTCAGGAGACTGCCTGGTTGAAGTGAAAGCTCAAAGCCTTTTTAAATTCATGAGCGCTATCTGTACTCACACTGAGTGTCCTTATCCATAGTTCACCATACTAAGATACCTCATCCATTGAGTATTGTCCCTATTGGTAGCTTGATGTGAGTCCTGTCTATGACACCTTCATTGCTCCCAAGGGGTTGTATTCTCCCAGATCATCATGATAAATACTGCAAAACAAGCCTTGAAAGCACTGAGAGAAAAGCCTCCCAGCACACCCAGCTAGCACAGACACAGCACAGACATGGTGCTTCTGCAGTCTTCACAGCTACGAGCACCTCAGCATTGCCTCTCAGTGTACTACACTCAGCACTACAGTCTTCTGAAACACAGGGATTTTATCCTTCCCACAAGGAGATGTTAAATCATGAGCTGCAGTCTTAGAGTGACTTAGTCCCACTGCAGCAACTACTGTTAGAAATCTTAATGCTGTCTGAGCAGACTGCATAAAGGGAAATGAGGTAAGTAATGGCAAGGCATGGAGTCAAGCCAGAATTTTGCAGTAACAAGTTCATTTTCTCCTCCTCCTCTCTTCTGCAGCCTTCTTTCATTGGGGAATGAAAGTGAAGTTCTTCAAAGTGAAGTTCTGTTGTTGACACCCAAGCTGCTTTTCTTCCCTTTTAACAACAGGGCCAGTGAGAACAGAACACACTAAAGGAGTGGCAAACGCTTCCATTTTCTTCTTGACCTAACTTCAGAAGAGACAGCAAGCACAAGGAGCCATGAGCTGCATTTGTATCAGCACCTAAGAACTGACGACCCTCTTGCAAAGGCAAGACAAGGCAAGGCAAAGCAAGACAAGAGAAAGACCTCATTAAGGGGTCATTCTTTTTGAATTTGATAGTAGAGGAAAGTCTCATTGCTCTCTCTGCCACTATCAAACACTCACTTCATGTCTTCAAACTCTCTCCAGTAAACAAGCAGGGTAGATTCTTTCTTAAAATGAAATAATGCTACTTGGGCATTTGCTTTGATTATGGCAACTTCTAAGAAGACCAAATGTAGTATTTTTAAACAACCAAAGGTAGGCAGACTCCTGTATTCCTCAGGCCAGGAGGATGGCATGGTTTCACCAAAGGACCAGAAAGAAGCAGAAGCATCAAGCAGCCCCCTCTGATCATGTTCCAGTTTCTTGTTTCTGCTGCCTCCAAGCAGTTCAACTGGTGGATTCAACTTCAAGAGCCCATGAGCAGATGGTACTTACGTGGAGAAACTTTCCTGTTGCAACAACCTATATGCTTTTCAACAGCTTTCATGATATGTGATGCAGAGTGGCACTGAGCTGCATGGGGAAAAAGACTACCAAGCTAAAGGCAAGAGCATATGTTTAAGTGTGAGTTGTGGCTATCTGTATGCAATGAAACAACACGGGGGTGTTATCCTTTCTCTTCTTCCACTCCCACTCAGGTGTCCAAGCTCCAAATGCAGACATATATGATATGTTTGATGTTCTCACAGCTTTCCAACTATGGATGTATCTCCAGAGTCATACCTAGGTGTGATTAATACATACCCCTACTGCAGTTGGGACAGAAGTGAAAAACAACTGGCAGATATCCATAAAAAATAATATCTTTTTAAAGTGCTTTCACATTCAAGTAATGAAAAATAAACTTACAGTAACTGGAAATATACATGGTAAGAGCTTACCTTTTATTAGTAGTGAGCGATCACTTCTACATCACAATAGAAAAAAATCAAAATGCAGGAAGACTACATTTTGAGTTCACTATCAACATGATAGAGAGGAAAAATTCAGTCTATTAATTATACCATGCTTCTGTGATGAGAAGCATAATATAATTGGATGGATGAGGCAACTATTTCATCTTAAGTAAAGCAATTCCTGTGTCTTTGACTATAGCTATTTCTGGGATAAATCCTTTTTAAAACTCTTAACCATTACCTTAGAGTGTAAGGATAATTTGTATTCCAATAACAATCTCTCATCAACAAAAAAAAAAAAAAATGAGGAGGAATTGCATTCTATTTGGTCAGTGCAATGCCATCAAATAAATGTAGAATAAGATAATTTTAAAAAAAAAAAAAAAAAAAAAAAAAAACAACTTGGAACAAATTAAGGTAAGTTTTCCTTCAGAAAATCCCACGAAGTTGAAAGCGAGTGTGAGATGGCACACTTGCGTAACATCATCTCTCGATCCAAGACTGGAAAGTGAGTCCTATAGTTCTTACCTTATGTGGTGGGAATAAAGGTCAACTTTGAGTAGCATATAACGTCACTTCTCTTTCCCTTTTTCACCCTGGAGACCAGTAACAGGAATAAGCTTGATATGTTTATTCCTGTTTGGATATATAGCTCATGGCTAGCTCCATGACTTCTTATCAGTTTTGCAACTAGTGCAACTAGTATGTCTCTTTTAATGACTGGATGGATGGTTTTACTGTGTATTTCAAGAAATATTACTTTTATGAATCAGAAAATAAGATCTTGGTTCCTTAATAATTAAAAAAAAAAAAAACCAACACCAAAATCTTTTACAAATATATTAGCATTACAATACTTAGAGCCTGGTCTTTCCTTGAAGATGTATTTTAAACACCAGACTCCATGTCAATCAACTAATGACACAAGGTTCAGTTATCCCTGCCTAGTTTAAGCACTAAAACTTCTTAGCTAATATATTCAATATGTTTTAAAAACCACGTTTTTATTCTTATTTAGGTAATCCTGAAGAAAAAGCATATCACCAAAGCAACAAATGGTACTAGGAAATTCAGCAGTGTTATCACTCATAATTGGTTCTGGAGTCACGCTCTCATGAGTTCCAGTTCTTCAAATGAGGGAATGAATCTAACAGTGACATGGTCCACGGATTTAGCTCCAGTAAAAACATGAGGCAGAGCAGCGTGACTAATACATGTACAAATTGCTAGCTCCTTCCATGCTGAGCTGATGTGTTAGCACAGGTATAAAACAGAGAATACATATAGGATCACAATGGCAAGGAAACAGCAACTGTTCTACTCATGTTTTTTTATTCTAAATTATAATAATACTAGAGTGACAACAATATCTCAGGAAGCAGTGCAGCTTTTTCAGGCCTGAATTCCTTTTTCCACTTTAAGGCATAGTCATTCAGCATGCCACTAACCGGAATATGCTGATGGGTACAACATGTACAACACAAGAATTGTTTGCCATCAATTAAAAGAAGATGAGCAAGGATTCACTTCAGATTCACAATGGAAAGTTAACCTCTCTCTTGACTTAGGATAACAATTTCATATTTAATTTCGCAAGATCCTAGAGTAGTTCTTATTCAAGATGCATGTAATACATTCTAAAAATTATTCGGTTTTAATTAAAAGGAGAAATTCCACCAGGACTGTAAAACTAGTCACCCTGAAAAACCATATCCCTGAAGTTTTGGTTCACTGAATATGACTCTGCTATACTTCCAAACTTTGTTTCCTCATCACTTAAAGTGAAAGAAAGAATTTAGATTTTTTTTAAATTGTCAAATTATTTGAAAACATTTACGTTCTTTTAGGAAGAAGGGATTTCCACATATTTCTTGCACACTGAATTGAGCTAATTGGAATGATCAAATAGTGGCATTCAAGGAGGAGGGACACGGCGTGAGCTCTCACAAGTGATGCTGGGGTGCAGCTGTGCTGTTTTGGACATCCCACAGGAAGAGACAATACTCAGATATTCCTCCCCATCAGTCCTGGGGAAGAAACAGAAATGCCTTTCTGATGCTGTCCCTGTTTACTGATATTCACAGCCCCATGACTCCAGAGGAGGCACTGAAAGGCAGGTCAGGGCAGCTGTCAGTCTTTGAGGAAGCTCCAGCACACTTGGGAAAAATCCTGAGCAGCAGCCCTGAAGGGCCTGGAGGCATAGAAGTTTCAGGACTGCTTGTTTAAACCTAGACCCAGAGAGTAATACCTGTGCTTTCAAACAACTGAGTTCTCCAGTTCATCCCTGGCCTCTGATGATCTTTCACACTGGATAAATGCTTGTTTGTTCCCAGTTTCAGGTGACAGTAGGCTCCAGGAGAAGCTCCCAAAGGGCAATTTTGAAGTGGTCACATCATCTTTGCATCTGTCCACCTATTGCCCCCTTCCAGCATGATTGCAGCTTGTTCTTGACCTCCATGCGCTCATGCAGGCTTTGCTGCCACAGCCCCGGCATGAGCCTTGCATCCTCAATTCCTGCTGTTGCTGCGGTAGGTTAGAGCAGAGCCTTCAGATTGCTTTAGAGGTTGGAAGTTCAAAAAATCATGCCATATCATCATCACCATGACCACCACCACCACCATCATCAATCATCATCATCATCATCCTCATCATCATCATCACAATAGCAACACTAGGAATAGCAGTAACAGTTGCAGAGCCAGAGGGCAGCTCATGATGCCTGGCTGTGTCACTGGGCTGCCTCCAGCCTGCCCTAGAGGCAGCCAGCCCCAAGTCATCTGAACAGGACTGTCTTGCACAGCCCAACCTGCTGTAGAAACATTCTGCCCTGCAGCAGCCAGAGCACATTTAATCCCTTACCAGTCACCTATTAGTTTGTCTACACTAGTAAAATAGGACAGGCAAGGGGATGTGCTCTGACACTGAGGTCTCCCCTGCATGGCAAACTCCTCTCTTCCCAAAAGCAGGGTGGTCATATGCAGACTGCCTGGCAGGAAGGGTCCTTGGCATATTCCACTCTCCTCACAGAGCCCACTGTCTGCAGTTGGTAGTCAGTACTGGCCAAAACCATGCTGGCAGCTGGGCTAACCCAGCCAAGCAGTGCTGGAAAACACAGAGCAGGCTCAAACCTATGCCCCAACTCTTACAAGCACAGATGTAGCTCAGCTGCCCAGGTAACAGGCACCTTCTGCTTTGCCCCCTTGCTCCATCTGTGGCAGGGAGCCTCAGACCTGTTATCTCACTTTACAAGAGTATTAAACTCAAAAGCTGTCAGAAATGCAGGGCTGCCTCAGGACCATTGAGAAATGGGTGAGAAACTAGGCAGATTTCCACTGGAGCTAGGCTTTCCGAGAGCTCAATGGTGAGCAATTGCAAGCATTTGGCACTGCTAAAATATAGACCCAAAACAGCCAGGCACTGCCTATATCTCTCCATAGAGGTGTATGTTGCACCGCACAGAGTGCTCCGGCGGGGAATGCAATAGGAAAGGATATAACCTGACAGCTTTGTAGGAAGAAAAATAGATTGACCTTAAAGGTCCAGAAAGGTAAGGGAAGCAGTGATGAGAGTTCTCCAGATATCTTGAATCCACAACAACAAATTGTTAGAACAAACTGCTGTGACATTGCTCTTGATGTAAAACCCGGCAGCCTGTTGCCATACCAACACAGTGCAAGAGGCTTGGAGGGAACAGCTTGAGCCATCAGCATGGAAGAAAGGCTGAATGTGCTGCTTGTGAAAAGCACAGGAATGACACCCTCAGAAGCTGAAAGTCTTTGCACCTCTTTTCCAGTACCTGGCATCAGCAACAGTGCGACATGTGTCACCCAACCCACCCCACAATGGTAGACAAAGAAACCCCTGCATCAGAGCTCATATACTTTGATAAGTCTTAAACCTAATGGCAGTGAGGTTAACAAATGTCAGAGAACAAGTTCTGAGAGGAAAGCCAGTCCCTGTGGGTCTTTGAAGCTGCTCACCCCAACACGTGGTAATAACAAACCCAAATTTTCCAAGAGCCGTTACGTTCATCACAAGCCTCCCAAAGGGCAAACTGCTTTCACACACATTGCCCTAGAGAATGTTATTCATATTGACCTGAAGAAATACCCCAAAAGCCAACGAAAAAATTAGGTCTCTGTACCTACAGAGGTCTTAGTCACTTTTTTACACAGCAGGATTTTCTGATGTCTTAGAAGCCAACGAGAACTGACTTTTGGCAATACAATCCCCTCTGTAGTCACGTACTTGGAATGAAAAAGAAGTAAATAAGTGTTTTTAAAGAAAACCAGAAAACCTTTTAATATAAATAATCTGACAGCCATGATGTAGGAGGGATCTTAGTCCATCTGCCCTACTACTATCAACCCCGGGTGTTCAGGTCTTTCCCATATTCCTTCTCCATGGCAGAACTGTCATAAACTGAGACATCAGCAACTCTTATGTCCTGTAAAAAATGTTTTCCTAGCATCAGTCATTTCACCTGTACTGTGAAGCCACCAAGCCAACTAGTATTGCTTTGCTTTTTAATCCCCAGCCCCAGTCAGAAAGCCTTGCAAGGGGCCCACTTCCAAGCCTTGCTATGCCTGGGAGAGCCCTGCCTGCAGGTACTGAATGATTACCAACCCCGGGATGTGTCCATGAAATGCTCTGAGTTCAAATAACCAGTTTTTATCAGAAGTACGCTTCATTGAAAAATGCCTGGCCAGCTGAAGGGAAGCACATGGACCTTTGCCATTCATTATCCAGTTACTCAAAGTTCCTCACTGAGTACTTCTGTCTTAAAAGCCCAGATGTGCTATTGATTTCTCTTCAATTTTGTGTATGACATCATTCAACAATACACAGAGAAATTATTTTTCAGATAACATGCTGTATATTCTTCCCATTATAATCCCATTGCAACTGACACTGAATCATTGTTCCGCAAACAGGTAAGCACAGGAAGGGACAGGGCCTCATATAGTCCCAGCATTGCATGACTTTTAAAATCTTAAAGTCTGAGTCACATTACCCCATGGCTTACCAGAGGAGCAAACCTGGAACATCCATGAGATGTCTGATTGACCTGATACACTCTGTAAGTATTTAACATCAGCTTAACATAGCGCTTTAGCTACAGAGTGAGAAAAGCTGTTATTTAAACAGTGATTAAAGGTGTTGTCTGATCTCAAGAATTAACTCAGAAGTAATCACCAAACCCTATCTCTTCTGCTGAAAGTTGTCATGTTTTGACCACCAGACCCATCCAGCTCCTGATTAAGATGGAGCAGAGCGTTTGCAATTTCTCACGTGGCCTCAGGGGGCAACGGGGTGCTGGGACAAGCTCTGTACTGGGAGAAAGCTGGTTTACAATGTAGAAAATAGAGCTGCTTCAGCAAAAGGTGGTTGCTTGATTGTAGCACTTTAATAGAGCCACTTTGTCTTAATAAACAAAGTATGTGCACATAATTGCATCATTTAGAATATCAACTACCTATGCAGTGCAAAAAAATTACTCTTAATTGCTTAATTAAAATACAGTGCACCTCACATATATATGGTTTGTCTGTGCTCCAGTGACTGGACCTGCTCCCTGAAAACTAAGATAAATATGCACAGAAGATGATAGAACCAAATTTCCCCACATATTTCACAAAGCAAAAATGGCAAACAAGCTGTATTTTTGTCAGCTGACGTATGTACATAAATATACTGGCACCCTTCCTATGCTAAGTGAAGTATCTAAGGCTTTCTGTCGAATCTGGTGAGCTCGACCTTGAGTGAGTTACCCACTCCGCTGTCAGTAACCACATCTCTCAGAGATAGTACGAAAGCATTGCTTACCTGTATAAAGCAGAACATCTTTAAGCTATGACAAACCCTATCATTATTTTTATCCATTAATGGTGTTTCCATTTACCAGCACAGGAAGGATGATGCACCAAGGTTCAGTGAGTTACCAGGGCTTACATGGACCTATGGTTTCTAACCAGTGATGTGGGCTTCAGAGGTGAGGAATGAGCATATTATGCCAGAACTGTAGCCCAGTGTCCAAGCTAGCAGATCCACCAGTCCAGTGCAGGCTCCACAGTGACTTGTTAGGCTTGGGAACACGGATATGAAAAATGGGAGTCACTGCTCTAGTGGAGCTTGTGGACCTATAAAGGTCTATGTGCCAGAAAACCTTATGTCTAAGTGGGTTATTTTGGTTTAAAGAAATCATAAAATCATAATTTATTTACCTCACTAAAAAGATCACAGGTATTTCAAGGAGTTACCATCTGAAGTCAGATATTCAGCAGACAGATCTTTCTTTCCCCTCATAACTCAAATTCTTCTTTTCTTCCTTTTGACATCACAGCAAGGGACAATGTGTGTTATGCTATTTTGGATCTACACATGGCCAAAAGGCACATGTATTTTGACCAGCTACCTGTCACCTACAAGCATGGATAATAGTTCACTTCTCTCCTGTACTATTTTTTGATTTCCTTCCCTACCCACCCAGCAAACAACAGACTGATTGACAAACAGGCTTTTCACTGGGAACTCAGGTTAAAAAATATTTCACCAAGCATTGTGTAGTCTAAAACTCCAAGAGACCTTGGGATTGCAATGCTAAATGTTCAGGCTATCTGTCAGCTAGGGCCTGATCCTTATCCCCACAAAATATTTGAATCCCTCACTCTGGTCAGTGTTCCCAGCCAAGATATTTCTGCTGGCATTATGCATATAAACCAGGTCAGCCTTTTCCCATGAAAAAACAGGTGGAAATTATTTTTCTCAATCCTATTTAGCAAACAGACAACTGGACTTTCTTCTATTTAGTTTTGAATCTCTCTCTTATTGACCTACCACTTAACACAAAGAATGGAACCTTTATTGGAAGCAAGTTGCAGAACTGGTTTGCTCAGACCCAAGGTTCGCACTGAAAATCAAAGGCAGAGGCAGACTCATCTCCCTTCACTCATCTCCCTGTCTCCCTTCCTTCCCCACCTTGGAGTGTAGTAACTAGGAGAGAATTTATTCAGAGATAATCTGCTGGTTCTCAGCAAAAGAATCAATATACACAAGGACTTTAAATTAAGCAAATTAAGCAGAACACAGATTTTAAACCAGAGGATGCCCTGACTGCTCATGGGTACAAGACGGTACTTGGGTAAGTCCATTCTTGTCCCTTCCCAGCTCTTCACTTGCACAAGAACTGATGTGGCAGACGTGTTGTGTGAAGATCTAGAGACTGGAGTGACTTGGTTTGCAGGAACATCTATACTGAGAATCCCCCCAGGGCTTGGATAGGAGTGGGAGCTCAATTAGCTCAGCAGCCTCTCCATGCCTGTACCTAATCCCAAAATAACTCCAGGCAATCCTGGGATTTTACAGGCAGGTACATACAAACCTAGATCTGTTCCACCCACCACGATGCTGGGACGGGAAGGACAGGAGCATGGTGTGGATGGGAGCTGTCTTGGAGACGCCAGATCACTGCATTAACCCAGAGTTGAACCCAAGGTCTGCTCCAAAAATACTTGGCGACGCACTGTACTGACACAGGTTTACAGCTTCCTGAGCTAAGCCCATAAATCCATGTGGGCAGGACAGTTTGCAGACTGATAAACTCAGGTCTCCGTCAGCTTGGGAATCTCTTTGCTGTCTTCAGTCTCACACTGCAGGTGGCTAGAAGCTGAGACAAAGTTTTTAGCAACACCTAAATTGTGAAGGTAGGCCCAGAAAATTACCTGCTGAGTAAAAGCAAGGCACCACTAGCAGCATTTTACAGGGGTTTATGTAAGTAACACAGATCTGAAGGCAAGTCCAAGAGGGCAGCCATGTTCATCCTTTTAGTGATCAACTGTGGGGCTGCTGAGCATTTTTCATAACATTATCTGATCAGAGGCCGGGATCCATCAAGATTAATATAGTTTGTTTTTTGGCTTTTCTGAACCACAGCTTAACGAAATACATTGGAATAGATTGGACAGAGTTGGATAAGTTCCCAAAGCAAGCCTGTCGTCACTGAACAGAAAAGTAGCATGCATCAGTATGAAAGGCTACAGGCTTTTGCTGCCAAGGGTTTTATTATATCACTCCTGATACACGGGGTCAGGCTCGGTAGGTGTCTGACTCTGCAGCTCCATCTCTTGGCAGACATCAGATAACAAACGCTGCAGGGGCTCTTCTTAGATGAGATGCATGATACACTATTTCAGTGCAACATACTCCTCATCTCCTTAGCAATAACGGAGGGACATAACTCTAACCTAAAATAGAAGAGGGGATTCTCTCTTTTGCTTCCTTCAGTGTTTGTTATATTATCAACTGTTGCTCTGGAAACAGAGTCCCAAAGTCAGAAACTGCCAATTCAAATAGGAGAAACAGGAGTTTGTGGGTTTTTTTCCAAATGTTTTAAAAATACATAAATACATTACATTATGTAAAAATACATAATTACATTTCAAAAATACATAATTACACGATATCATGTCAATCATGAAAATTCAGCAATTCCTGGATAAACATTTTTATCAAAAGAAAAAAAAACCCAAAAGTTTGTAAACTTTTCTGATCAGCCAATTTGCCCCTTTGGTAGCTGATGCAATCATGAAATACACAGCTGCACTGTTCTCCTTGTTTGTAGGTCAGTATGTCTAATGAAAAAGAAGAGCCCACAAATTATCAATCTATTATTATTATTATTTGCTGCACCGTGGCCTTCTGCAGCCTGTATGATTGATGAGCTGATCAGCAGCGGTGCTTCTGAGTGAACCTTAGTGATTTATCCTAGCTGATGAAGTGGTTTTGCCATAAGAAAAGACTAGCTAAGCCGAAGATTTTCAGACCCACTAATAAATCATGGTAATGCCTTGATCTGACCTGGATTTAAAGTATTTTAAAAATTGATGATTCTAAAAAGTACAAGATAAATTATTTTCTAACAAGTGCAGATAAACTCAGGCTCTGGGAATGGAGAGGAATAAAATGCAGATACGAAACAGCCATGGACAGTCAAATGACTTAATATTTTTTGCTAAGAAAGTTTGAAAATCAATAAAGAAACAGAAGAATAAAAATGGTGGAAGGCAAAATCTTCAAGTAAACTAAGAGGGGAGCTTGGATGAGATATCAGCAAAACAAGATGCCATCACGGATGAATGCAGCGTTTTCAAACAGAAGATGGTGCCTTCTGAGAGGAAGAACAGGAACTGCATTTTCAGGCTTCTAATTTTAACTGCCAAGAGTCAGAAAAACATTTGGGTGTCACTGTAGGCATTTTGTTGGAGATGTCTTTCAGTGCTAAAAAAAGGAATAGTTAGGAAAGAAAAAGAATGGAACAGTGAAGCAATACTGAAAATACTTTTTATTACCCAAACAGTGCATTGTGATCAGTTCTGGATACCGTGATAAGGACAAAATAGAAATGAAACAAGTTCAGAAATGACAATGAAAATAATTAGAGGCATGAAAACCTTCTAGATGAATAGTGAAATCAAACCTGTTCACTTCAGAGAAGGGAAAATATAAAGGTGTTCAAAATAATGAACGGCACCAAAGAAAGTGAATCCTGTTCATCATTTCTCATCAGACATGAACAGGAGGGCATCTGTTGAAAATGAAAAGCAAAAAGGTGAAAAGCAATCCTTTCCCACAGCATACGACTGCCTAGTGCTTTTCCTTCCCACTGGAGGCAACTGAGGCCAGGAGCTTCATGAATTAAAAGGGAATGGAAATGTGCATGGAGAAAAGAGAATACGTCAAGTGCTAAAAATAAAGTTGTGATTTGATTTTAATGGAGCTTCTCTTCCAGTGTAGGCTGCAGTACATAAAGCAGTCTTTGAAGGTGGGCAAGAGCAAACTTTTCCCCTTCAGAGGAGATTCCTTTTAACTACCTTGCTCCAGCATTTCTCAGATCTTTCACTGTCAGACCTGACACTTTCCGCTGTCTCAGAGAGGATGCTGAAGCAGATGCAGAAGTGGCTAGTTATTGAGCATTAGGTTCTGTTCTACTGTACCAGCAAATTGGAAGAAGCTGGGAGAAGCTACATGTGGCCACAGGGAGACAAAAAGAAACTGAGTTTGCAAGAGTGCAAAAGTGAAAATCGTCCCTACAGTTCAGCTCAGTTCCTAAACAGCCAAACTTTCAGAGAGCAATGGTCCCACTTGGAAACTAGCAGGGGGAAACAGAAAGAAGCTCTGAGTGCAGTGCTTTTCAGGAAAGACTATTAAACTGACGCAAGCCTCTGAGAGAAAATTTCACTGCCTGTGCAAAGCAGAAGAGTCGTGAGTAACCCCGGAAGCACTGAGGGCAGCAGGACATACCAACTATCTGAGTGAAAAGTGGAGATGGTGTCCTTGCTCTTATAGAGGAACAAAGATACCCTGTATTTCCCTAATCAGTCTCACTTTCACTCCTGTATAATCACACATGGTAACTCCTTCTCACTCGACTTATTGCTTTTATTGACAGCTTTCCTGTGTTGTTGCTGTTACTGAAACACAAAGTAGGAACTGATACACTCATTTATTTGTTTCTTAGTGGCTTGACCAAAAGTGAAACCTTTTTGGCTTTTTTTTTTTGAAGTGAAGATATGAAATAGAAAAATATGACCAGTTTTGGCATATGCACAATATCCCACTTCTTTCAGCTTACTCTGTTAAAGTTTTCAGTAAGGCCCACTGTGGTGCTCTCAGGAATTTGACGAACAAGCAGGGGTGATTTACCACTTTTGGAGATGCCAAGCAGGAGTCCCTCTCTCTCTGCTCTCTACTGAGGGTCTCAAGGGGTGTCAAACACCTAACCTAGGAACAAAGGTTTGTAACTGAAAAGAGATGGTATAAAACACAGACACATTTTCAGTATTTCAGAAATGTTTCACCTTCTTCCTTGTTTCAGCATGGAAGGGATGTTCTCTCTCTTCCAAAGCAGCAAAGGTTCTAAGACTGCTATGACTTGAATTTAAAATGTAAGATGGCAATTTCTACCATTAGTTCTGCCCCACAGTTCTTATTTTTGTGTTATTTTAACTCCACTTCTCTCACCTGATCTAACGCGGCATCCTCCCCAGCTAGTGCAGTTAAACACTCTGCAGAGTTAAGTATGACATAGGTTTTTATGCTACCAATGTTTTCTCAAGCAGCATTTTCTAAAAGCCCAGATGAAAAGATTCGCCTGATGCCTCTATCAATGCATTATGTGTGTTTCTTTTTGCTTAGTAACTTGAAATTCCATTACATATGAAATTCATTTGCAGGTAGTTTTCCTTTCCCTTAAAGTTATATAAATCATTACTTGCTACAAGTTCTTTCTTCTATAAAGGCCAAGCTACTGTTTGAGGGCCGTGTACTCTCTCTGAGATTTTCCTAATTTCTGCACATAGGCTCTTCCTCTGAGCACAGCCAAAGGGGAGAGCCAAGCATAGCAGCAGAGGAAAACAGCCAAGTACAGCCTGGGAAGAATTTCACACACCTCTTTCCTTCAGTCCCTCAACACATACTGACAGAAACAAATATGACTGAGAACACCATCAATCCGATCTGTTCCGATATACAGACAATTATCACAAGGTTGATGAGGTTTTGCAATAAGCAATATAAGCTGTAAAGCACGGCTTAGAATGGTTAACATTTAAATATATACAGAGATATTTTGCTATCCAGCACTCTGCAGGGAATATTAAGCAGCTGAAATACTCACAGACCTTTCGTAGTCTGGTTCTGTGTCTGCATAAGACTTCTCAAGATAATCAGAGATGGGTATAAGGATTTCAGTGCAAAAACCTGTAAAGTCAAAAGTCTTTTTGAACAGATTATGAAAGACAATGAAACAAAAGGGACATGCTTGTCTATGTGATCATTTCCAGCTCAAGCTTCTCTGATGACACCAGTGGGATACAGTGTAAGTATAAAACAAAAAAATGGAACAAGATGAGTCTGATATCTTCAGCGCCT
This sequence comes from Coracopsis vasa, assembly GCA_026283785.1. NCBI lineage: Eukaryota > Metazoa > Chordata > Aves > Psittaciformes > Psittacidae > Coracopsis > Coracopsis vasa. Next base: position 17,055 of record JANHGB010023565.1, read on the forward strand.
GCTATGGCGTCAGCTGGAATTGCAAAGGTGCTCTCGTATCACTTGGTTCTGTAACCCCGCTCCCTGTAACCAGATGAAGTACCTTCCTGGGTCTTTTGAAGTTCAGCTGAGACAGGCAGCTTGGATTACAAACTTAATCCAGGGAAGACCAAAACGATTGTGGCAGAGTGTGAGCATACGTGTGAAACATGAAAGAAAAAGCAGAGGTATGATCCCTTCCATCACTGCTCATCCTTTGGTGTGCCCTGCGGGCACCCCACCTAGAGACTTGGAGTTGGCCTTGGATATACAGGTAACACAGGGTGGGGAAAAACTTTCTTCCCTACCCATGCCTTTACAAGCAGCAACTCCTCCAGCTGGACAACTTTGCATCTGTGTCAGTAAATGCAGCTTAGCAGTTAGGGGACTGTGTATCTTTGCGAACTGAGACTTCAGTGAAACTCCTCTCATCTGAAGGAAATTAATTTGCTTTGCCAAGCCAACTTGACTTTTCTAAAACAGAAAAATAGACTAGCTGAGCCAGAATGTAAATTTACAAAGTGATTTGGAGAAACTAAAAAGTACTTTTGAAAAACAGAAGGAAAATGAGAAGAGGGAAAATTATAATGCACCAAGTAGAGTGGAATGCGAGTTGTCCAAGCTAACACAGGATTCTTTTTATTTTGTTTTCCAGAAGAGTCTGCAAAAATATTGAAGTTCAGTGTCAGCACCTCAGACTGGCACAAAGAATTACGATATTAATAATAAACCACCATATTTCAAATAAGCAAGAGAAAAACAAGGTGGTTCAGGTTTTATTCACTGTTTTAATAGTTTGTATCCATTAAAATTCATAGAAATTTCAATGGCATCATAACTCCATTGCATTTTTTTAAATCAAAAATCAGTAGAGTCCTGTGACAGTGCTTTAGGTTCATGAAAAAGCCTGATGGAAGTAAAACATATGTTTGCATTTTGTCAATGTTACTTGCCATCACTTCAATTTCTGAGTCAAAACTGGCATGTGTGCACACATGCACGCATGGATATATATCCTTACATCTTTTCCATAATGATTTCCTTCCACAAGAAAAGGGTGGGTTTGTACTTTTTTACCAGTGCAGAATATTGGTAATCACTGAATTGGTTCACCCCTGAGTCTTGGTAAGGTCCATTAAGTTCCAGTGGAAGAAAGAGAAGTGCAGTAAAGTGACAGTTTGTAAGAGAACCACGTGCAGCCCATTCACAGGTCCTAGAACAGGCTTTTGGAATCTCAAGGTTATGTACATATTTTGACAACAAAGAATTCAGCTCTGAAAAAGAAAGTCCACACTCTTTAAAGAAAACCTTACAGCTCCATTCCTACAAAACTGTTAAAATGGTTAAATAAATACAAATAAAATTCAAGAGGAAGGCTCGCGCTTCCCAGCGCCTGCAGCCAGGCCAGCTGTGGTGCCAGACCTGGAAGGATGTACTGCTGGCTAAAAAACTGGAGGGAAATAAGGTGAGTCTGGCATCATTCATCTGGCTCCTCAGCCCCTTGCCTGCTCCTTTACCTTGCTGCATCCTTCAGACTTGCTGCAGAAAGCCAGCCCACAGCAAAAGTTCAAAGCCTTATCACCTCCCTGCACTGGCCAGAAACTGCAGCCCTGGGACTTTGAGGAAGCAGCAGCCAGGGGAAATGGAGGGAAGGGCGGAAAAGCTGCTGAGTCACTGTATAGTGCTTGGCACCCAGTTGCAGGGAGTGAGACAGCAAAGTCAGCTGTGATCAAGCCTAATACCCACTAGCAAGGGGGAGAGCAGCAAAGATGAAGCAGCAGGGATTTCCCCTCAGCAACAGTGATATTTGAAAGGATAAAGACGCAAACTCTTTTTGGATTGTATGGACACTTAGCAGGAGTGTGAAGGAGTTCAGAAGAGGCTGTAAGTGCTTTGGGAGTATCTTAAACTGCGTGTAAACTGAGTAAATCTCTGGTCAGCTGTGAGAGGGAAGCTGCAGTGATTTATTTCAGCTAAAAAGGGATTTTATAAGCTTATAGGCTTTCTGGGACCTTTGCTTACTGAAATGACCATCATTGCGGCTGTGTCCAAGGCACCTGCTGTCTTCATCTACTGCTTCTCTCCACAGAAGGTATGAGACAGGAACTTTTGTTTTCAATGCTCATGATTATTTTGCTTGGGAAACTCAGCATATGGGGACTTAAATCCTCTTTTGGGAACCCCACATCGCAAAGGAAATTAAAAAAAAACAAAAAAACAAAAAAAACAAAATACACCAACTGAAGCAATCAGAAAGGTCTCTACCATTTCTACCTCTATTTTCTGGCACCATGGGCTCAAATGTGCATGCTCATGTGGTGGCACAGCCCAGACTCAAAGTCAGGATCCAGCTGGTGACCATCAGCAAATAAGGGAAACAGAAATGACAAGCTTAAAGAGAGGAATGTAGGGCAGGGGCCCCAAAAACATCCACATATTGCCTATTACACTATTACACTGCAGAGACGTCCAGTAGACGCCACCAGCAGGAACTCTGCCCAGATGTGTTAAGCAATTCCCTGCTGATATGGATTGCATCAGCTCTCCGGATACAGCTAAGTCATGCCAGTGATTTTTGCTGTCCTTGGAACTCTTTAAAATACACAGTAAAAGTTTTGGTTGGTTTTTTTTTTAACTATTGTTAAAAATCAGATTGCCACATATGTTTCACATTTTCAGTTCATTTGCTGGGATGGAGAATACCTTTGGGCAAAGTCTTGGTTTCCTTAAACTTAACTCAGTTGTACTACCCATACAGATGAACAGTTTCCAGAGGTAAGTCCAGCAGTAAGTACGGACTGCTGTTTCTTTGCCATGTGGATGGTGCCTTTCCTCGTTATGGCACAGCCTCTTTAGTTTCACTGTGCTTTGTCCTCTGTTTATGCACCAGTTCCCAGTTCCTTTGCCCTCCTCAGACAACATCAAAATTAGGATTAGGCAGCTGAAAGACAGCTCTGACCACCCCTGTTCACATACATTGCTTCAAATAATTTCCCTTGTAGAAAAATCTCTCCCGGTTGGAGGGTGGCTTCCCTCCAGCCATGGAAAGGGCTTTTGTGAAGGGCCAGAGCATCCTTTCTTCCTCCCCACAAAATCCTAGCCAAATCACATCACATGCATCAAAAAAAGGGAGCAGGGTCAAAATGGCACCCGCCTCACTCTGCCTTTCTGCCTGAGAGAGGAGGCAGCCCTGTGTGTGGAGGGCACCGTGTCAGGGAGCAGGAAGGAGGCTGGTGCTGGTGGCCAAGTCATGCAGACATGCCAGGGACTTTGGCCATGTTCAGGTGCCACTCCCTGTGTTAACTCCTGCTCCTTCAGAGGGGACAGGAAGAGCAAACCCTGGAGAGGAGCCGGCAGTAAGCTGTCTAAAACAACAACTTGAAGGAAGGTGGTCATTTCCCATCTCAGTCTCCCTGCTCTCTCCCCTGATGTCCCCTCAGCCCCCCACATCCTGCTTTACACATCTTGCTCATCCATGAGCAGCCTTACCAGTGTCCACAGCCCCTCCAGCCTCAGAAAGTTCTCCTCCAAGCAACTGACGGTGTTGTCAGATGCCAGATTTGCTCCTTCTAGCCCACAGGGCTGGGATGCTTCAGGCTGAGCAGTGGCCAAACTGAAGAGAAACGTGCCATCCAAGCACCATGTAAGAAGACACCTAATTGAGACATGGAGTGAATAAGGATCAGCATAGTCTGCAGGGTTTGGGGGAGGCAGTGAGCAGGTGAGAACCAGCAACTGGAGAGGGAAAAGGCAAAGAAGATCAGGAGGGCAAAATGGGGAACACACAGGTTTGGATGCTGGCAAGACCATGAGGAAAACAACATGCAGGGGGAGCAGAAAAGGAAAACTGGGACTGCCTGAGTAGTGAAAGCATGAAAGAGCAAAGCAAGGACGAGTGTTCAGCAAGGCGGTAGGAAGAGCAATGTATAAATAAAAAATGGTACAAGTGTAGAAGCCTGGGGAAAACCAGGAATGTGGAGAAAGACAAGGACATAACACCAGGAAAGAGTGAAAGGCGCAAAGCAGCGTGCAAAGAAAAAGTAGAATGACTAAAGCAAAAGCTTCTGTGCTGAGAAGTATTGAGGCTCTCTTTTTTTTGTCTTTTCTGCCCACAGATGTCTATGAAAGTTTCTGACTAAGCATCCCAGCTCTCCCAAAAGCCTCAGCCACCCCACACAGGCCAGCTGGCAGCTGCTCTCTACCACCTTCTTCATAGCATACCTGGCACTGGTGCTGCAGGGAAACACATTTTTGTCCTGGCTGTTGGCATGTCCGCAGGTATCAACAGTATGATAAATCCATGTGACGTCTTTGCTTTTTAGAAATCCAGGTTCCCGATGTTGATTCCATTTCTCATGGCACATAGCATCATCTAAACCCTGTACAGAGAATATGCATTAGGAGATACAACCCACCAAGGACTCTGCTCAGCTGACCGAGTTTACTTCTTTTTAAAAGAAGAGATTTCAAATGAAATATTTGGAGCAGTACAAAACCCCCAAATGTGTTTCTCTGAAATTCAAGCACATGGAAGAAAAACATTTTTATTTTATTTTTCTGGAGTAAAAAGCAAAACCATCATAGTTCCAGTGACACAATCACACTTCCCAGAGGGGTTTCCAGCTGAAAGGCAAACCCATCAATGAAGAATTTCATTTTCTTGCAATGGAATTTTTCCTCAATAAATGAACAAACTTACTTCAATTCTTCACCTCAAACTTTCTATTGTAATCTGTAAAGCACAGTAATGTTACTTATTCATCTCTTTCAGATGTTAAGAAAATAAAACCATGTGAAGCACGCAGTTGCTATAGTAATTAGCATCATAGGAAAACGCCAATGAGCCAACAAAGGTCATTGTCTCCAGAACAGGGTTTAAATCATGCATGAACTGTATGTTAACCTTAAGACCCACATAAAATGAGGAGAAAAAAACATACCAACTCTTTCAAAAATTCTGCAAGAATAAATATGCTGTGTGCTGATATAATTAAAGGCTCCATGGCTCACACAGGCACCTTCCTTCTGACATTTCCTCGGAGATTTTTAGGCTACTTGGCAACCAGAAGAATGTTCTTATTAGTTAATGGGTTTTATGCCAAACTCTATTTGATTTACCTTGTATGCATAATTTAGTCTCATGCCTGGATACTTGAGGAAATTATGAATTTGTAAGTTCTTTTTCCATTAGACTAGATGCCTTGTAAGTATATCTAAATCATGCCATACATATATTGAAAACCTAGGATAAAACCTCTCAATTTTTGTCTAACCTTTGTCCACAATATATTTTGTTGCTCTAGAAAACTTTCTTTTTATCAGTTTTTTGCTCCACACTATCATCACTAAAAAAGAAATGTTTCCTAATCACCAGACATGATGGGGCTTGTTATGCTTTGAAACAGCAACATGCTTGGGTGCTTAAGAGCATTTGGCTTTGTGCTTTGCATCCAACCAACAACACACCCAAGTACGCTGCTATTAGACAGAGACTTAATCCCTGTCATGTTTAATCACTACATTAAAAGATTTAAAGACTAACACTAAAGGCCATTCAGTTTGGGCACCACAGACTTAAATGATAGAGCTTCTGTTCTGCATGACACCAGTAAGAAAGTTATCAAGTCCATATTAAATGCACTGAAAAATCCCATCCCTGCTCGGTGCATAACTCTCTGCAGCAAGGATGACTCATCAGCTCCCAAGTGCAGAAGATATGAGGGGGCCATTTTGCATTTCCTCAAGAATGTGACCCCCAGTATAAAGTCTCCTACTGGAATATCACGTTGCTTCGGGATGTGATTGCTAGCAGCAGCAGCCAGGGCTGCTTCTGACTGTCCAGTTGGCTAAGAAGTTAAAAGCCTCTCTTGGAGGTGTGGACAGTTCCTCAAGTGCTGTTACTCCATGCCTAACTCAGATCTCAGGAAGCTGCACGTCCAGGTTTTTCCCCTAGGGCCACACATCTCCCATGTTGCACAAATTCCATTGGTTTCCAAATTCACTTCTCCAGTTCAAATCCAGTATTTGGCATTTTCAGCCTAGTAATTCATCAGCCAGAGGACTCTGGTGGTACACATGAACTATGGGGCAAACATAATATCTTCTTTGCTGTGTCCTAAGGTCTCAGTTCCTCAGTGTCCAGATGAGGGCACTGATGGATGCCACCATGGATTCTTTCTTGAGCTTCTTACAGGTTTTCTTCAAATGGAAACCATGGTAGGCACTAGGGGAGGAGTGATGCATGCTCTCATTCTCCATAGCCTGCTGTCAGGGTACAGGTACCACAGCTCAGAGGCATCTTCATACAGCTGCCTCATGTCTCAGAGGATATACCATTCAAAGTCCCCTTCCCTGGCAAAGACCAAGTTTAAACAGCTTCAGAAGATGCTTTGAGGATAATTAGTTGTTTAACCAGATCATTTCCAGAGTGTTATTGAGCAGACCAGAGAACTTGAGGGGTGCTTTTAGTCTTTTAGTTTTTACTTGCTCACATGTTGTGCTAGTTAACTTTGCTGCTTAGCTTATATCTGTGTTCAGTGTATCTGGAGGTTGTATATAGATGCATCAAATAAAACAACAAAGTAATAAAATTAATCATCATATTGATTTTAACCATATTCCTACAATAAAAATGGAAGTTGAAATTCCATCTGAGAGGGACACCTGAGATGATTCCATTGAGTAGGGAGAAAATACATTAGAATACCATAATAAGTAATTCTACTGAAGATACAAGATCTTTTTAATTGTTTTCATTAATTCATATAAAAAACCTCAAGGTTTGGAACTCAAATCAAAAGACAGTTGAAAGAAAATTTGGGTCTGCAGCAAGGTTTCCCCACATTACAACCCCTCTTCTTCCAAAAAACAGTATAAAGGACTGAACCTGCAAAACCTGCCTCGTATGACCTTCCCTGTGAACAACAGGGGCTGTCCAAAGTCTCTCTGTCATGAGTTTCCCAAGAGCGTAAGAAATTAATATTGTGATAGCACTGCATACAGTACCTCTATAATTGCTTTATCTACCGATAAAATTTCATTTTTCACAGATAATCCTACAGTAATTATCACTCTTTTCAGCTACTAGAAGCTGGCACACACTTCCAGGGAGCAACTCTGTTCCAATAATCAGTTTCTGCCAGCAGCTGTGGAGCAAAGACATCCCTCCCTGATGCTTCCCCAGCAGCCCTTTTACCTGTGCTGCTTTGACTGAAAATATTTTCACAGCTGCAAAGCTAACAATATCACACATCTTTTCAAATGTCAAGTCTTCCTCATATGGTAAAAAATAAGAAATTGTAAAACAGCAGACCACACAGTGATAACCACTGATATAGAATCTACATGATAAGAAAGTACTATCAGTAAGGTCACTCTTCATGAATGCTTAGTTAGAATTACAATGCTTCTGCATAAAAAATTAGCAGTCTATTCCATTTATCCTCATTTCACATTGACAATATGTACAGTCATTCAAACCACGTAACATTTTTCTTTCTATTAAAAGCCACTGTTGTTTTCTGACCCATTATTCATAAGGGTAGTAAAAATTGCCTTTCTCATAGATGTATGATATCCCAATATGGGTAGCTTTTAATAGTCCAAAGCAACCTTTTCAAATATTAGCCTTTGTCGTACATTTGCCTTGTCTTTTCATGCATCATTGTACACATACACA